>PVIC010000737.1:0-83256 GCA_004025085.1 Thryonomys swinderianus | reverse complement strand
GCTGGCTGACCTCAATTGGTGGCTTAAGTGATTCTCTAGTCTCAGCCTCCCAAGCTGGCACCACAGGTGTGCAGCACCACACTGGATTTATTATTACATTATGCTGCTGTTATTATTTATGATGGCTGCTTCCCCCCGACCAGGTATTAAACTCAGGACCCTGAATTTGCCAGGAAGGCCTGGTGCCACGAAGCACACTCCTACCCTTATTTATGCTTCTTAACAATGTCCATGTCCAACTTCTCGTGCTTGGGATCACAGCATTCACTCAGAGGCAATATACGTATCTGGGTTTTGTTTTCTAGCTTTTTCTTCTTATTAATTAATTAGATTAGGTCACTCAACTGTCTTTCTTCCACCCTTTTTACCCAGTATCACTTAAGATAGGCACATATATTCAAAAGAGCCAAGGTGATTTTCAGAGATTTAAACTACGTAACATTATATACAACTTTATAGGCTGTGATAATTATAGAGCCAGGAAAAAATAAGAACTGGAGAAATGCATTAGTAATCTCAAGTTATTGCTAAATCTAAAGTCTACTAACTCTCAGCAAGTTATGAACATTGTAAATGGGATACTAAAGGGGACCCTACATATAAAGTAGCAAAATAAGCAATGACAACATCATGTGCTACTGAGCATGTTAAAATAGATGTATTAAATGTTTTTTTTTTTTTGAGACAGGGTCTCGCTTTGTAGTTCAGGCTGGCTCTGAGCTCACTATGTAGCCCAGGCAAGCCTCGAACTCAGCAATCCTCCTGTCTCTGCCTCCCGAGTGCTGGGATTACAGGCGTGAGCCACCACGCCCGGCACTGTGGTATGTGGTATTGATTGTTGGTGGGCGTGAGTCTCCATGCCCAGTATTGTATGTGGTTACCAGGGATTGAACTCAGGACCTTGCGCTTGCGAGGCAGGCGCCGGAACCACTGAGCCAACCCTCCGGCCCTGTGTTAAATGTTTTAAATCTTTCAGTGCCACAAAGTCAGATAAGCTTCAGCATGCTAGTAAGCATGAGTAATTTTCTTTTCTTATGCTGTACCAGGGTCCTTGCACTGAGCTACAGCCCCAGATCTCAAAAATTTTTTTTTTATTTTGAGATGGTGTTGCTAAATTCCCAGGCTGGGCTCAAACTTCCAGTATTCCTGCTTCAGCTTTCCAGAGTGATGGGGTTACAGGAATGTACTACTACATCCTGCTTTCATGAACAATTTTCTTATACTATGTTCTGCACTTTGCAGATCTTAAAATTGTGAAAAATTATTTCCTGCAACAATCTGTGTACATAATTTTCACTATAAAGGAGATTTTTCATCTCCTCTGAGTCAAATATTTTCTTAAATTTTGTAATTTCTTGACTAATTTTGTAGGGCTTTGGGCCTTATTGATCACTTTAAATATTTTATTTCTGTGAATGTACACATTAGGATGGTTCAAGTAGAAGTAGTATAACTATTTTTTTGAAAACACTCATAGTAGGTGGGTTGTGTGAACCAAGTTTACTACAATAAAAGTTTTCTAAATTTGAAGTAAAGGTGTTTGAAAGCCAGGCACATTAAGTAACTGATCTTTATATATTTTAGAAGCACAACTTTATCTCAAAAGCTTTTGTTACTGCGTCAAAACAAGCTAAAATCATAACAGACATTTGCTATATCACAAGTCTTATTTCCTGTCCCAGGCCATGGGTGTCAACAGGGGGTGTGGCAGAACGAATGAAAACAGACAGGTCAGTGCGGGTCTCAATGTGTACTGTTGTCAAAGGAACTTGGAATAGTTATTCTGTCCCCAAATTGTGTGCTCGGTTCTCGTGCGGAGGCAGCCAGGTTCAGCCCTAGTCCGTGTCGGTTTCTCCTGCATAGCCACGGGAGCCAAAGTCCTGGACAAGGCAAAGATGACCGCGGTGGCACGCCACGCAGCGAAACAGCTGCCTTTTTTGTGTCCTTACGTTAAGACCGGCTTCTAGCTACTGTAAATGCTTTATTTACCCATCACTTAATCCAAACCACCAGGGTAGGAGGGTAGGGTCCCTATTTATTTAGTCTAAGAGGGAAAATGCAAATAAAATCACTGAGAGCAAAAACAGGGTGGTCTGGCGCCACAGTCTGAACTTTCGGCCACCGAAGTTAGTAATCATACTGGAACCCTGAGCATGGTCGAACAGGTCGCCCTAGTTCCACACCTGAAAATTCGCGGCCTTTCTCCTGGAGGGACACGAGAAAGGCCGAAGTTAGGGGGGCTCACGGAAGGGGACTCGGTGACCCCCCGCAAACGGGTCTAAAACGGTACCTTGGCCACTACTTCTGCAGGTGTCGCCCTCTTCCTCACATCCCAAGTCTCCGCGCAGCTGTCCGGCTCGCTTGAGTCCGGTTTCCAGCGCTCCAGGCCGCGGTGCCGCCCCGCGCCACGCTCTGCTACCGCCGCAGTATTCGAAATTCCCCGCCGCGCTCATCTATTGGCTGAGGGACACGTAACGCACGTCGCCGCCGCAAACAGCGTCGACGACAAGTGACGCACAGGCTGGTGTCGCCCCTTCGTCCTGGGTGGAGCTAGTGGCCTCTCGGCGGGTGGCGCGCCTCCTCTACTGCCCGAGGCCGTCAGGTTTAGGGGCAGAGTCACCCTGAAATTTTTAAGGTGGGACACTAGGTATTTCAAAGCTCTCTATTTCTTCACTGGGTCAGTTTCCCGTCCCTGAGCTTTGCTCACGGGGTCCGTCCTGGAGAACCAGCCAGCCAGCCAGCGTGCCACAGGGAGGCAGCTTTTAGGAGAATTAACGTCAAAATAGTACATACTCTGTCTGAGAGAGTATTACTGCAGATATCTGAAATTTTCAGCTCAGTGTTCTTTCCTCTTTCTCTTTCCCTCTTCCTCTTTGTCCCTTAGAAAAATCTCAGAAAAGTTACCACGGGTGGTTTTCCAAACTGTCTGGGGATAGGGCTGGTTTGGATCCCAAAGAAAAAAGCACTAAGTGCCAGGGTGATCAGTCCAAAGCATTTATAAGAGGAATTTATAGAGAGCTTCTCTCAAGCCGGATTGTGAGAGAAAAGGGATATTCCAAGTATAGTTGTAGTGAGAGGTTCAGACTATGGAGTTTATAATGAATGAGGGTTTAAGGAATTTTGGTTCAGGGCCAGCCTAATGTTGAAGGGCCCAACCTGGGCTCAGGCGCTCTTGGAAAACCTCTAGCTGGCTGGGTCACAGAGGAATCAAGATACTCAGATTTTTGGTCAGTACATACAAAGAAAATGAGGGAGAACCAGGTGACCTTATGATACAGAATTTGAAGCCTAGAAAATTTCAGTTACCTTCTTCCAAACGTCCCTTTCATGTGTAGTAGTCAATAATAATCAAACCTGTCTTGCTAGACTGAGGGTCAACTTCACAATCCCTAATGAAGCACTCAAGTGCTATAAATAATTATTTAATGTTGATATGTGACGTCACATTTATTTGCCATACCAGCCCTTAATTTTCCATTTCTGTAAGAAAATGTAACGGTTGTAGTACATGTATGCAGAAATAGCTGAAGTGGCTTATTTCTGTTTACTTCACTAACGTGAATCCATCTATATCCTTTAACAGTATTCATTTTAGCCCTAGAAATTATCTAGCTGACAGCAAACCTAATTGTTCTGAGTTAAATTTTCTTTTTCTTTTTTTCATTATTTAGTAAGCTTTATTGGTACATTATATACACAGCTCACAATCACAGACAACATTGGGGAATTTGTACCAATATGTGACACAGGTCAATTCTCATTTTTACCCACATCCCTGCCCACCCACCTCCTCCCCACCCCCTAAAATTTTCTTCTTTTACTAGGATATCACAAGTTAAAATTTAACTTATAGTCCATTCTTAATTTAATGATGCCTGGCACATGGTAAGCAATCAATTAATAATTGAATTAATCATTATAAATAATAATCACTTAATTGAAGGATTCAAATGAATGGAATAAGTAGAATTCATTTCAAATATGGGAATAAGCAAAGCAAAAGATAAAGTGTGGAAATACTCTTGTACGTGATTAAGTTTAATGTATTACTTAAACTGTAGTGTATATAAGAATCACTTCGGAGGCAGACTCCTGGGAGCTTACCCTAGGAGACTAATTCATTTTGTCAGCTAGAATCAGTTAACTAAGTTTTCAACAGGAAATTTTGACAGTTGTAGCCCACTGAGTTCACTTAGAGCAAGGCTCGAATCAAAGAATATCAGTTTATATTACATAAGCAACTGTGATTCTAAGTTCTTTATATTAATTTTCATTTTTCTCAAATATTTTGAATACTTACTATTTACTCTGTAAGATTTTTTTTATATATCTCAATTTTCATCACAATGTTTTTTTTTTTTTTTTTGTGGTACTGGAGATTGAACTCAGGGACTTGGGCTTGCCAGGCAGGTACAGAACCTCTGAGCTACATCCTGCAACTACTTCTGATGTGTCCTCACTGCTATTGTTACATGGATCAAGGAATCAAGACAGACATGTTAGGTGACCAGCCGTAGGTGACAGAGTACACTGCTAGGGAGTAAACTACAGATTGTACATGGGAAAGATAGTTCTAAAGTTCAAGGTATTAATAGTTACTCTATGTTTTGCTACTTTTTTTTGTCATATTGTAAGTCACAGATAATTCACGGTTTAATTGTGTCAACAAAGTAGAGTGTAGGGACATGTCCTGTAGTTGACAAATTTAGAAGAATCTATGAAAGAGTGTAACCCAGGGGCCGGAGATTTAGCTCAGAGGTTCCGGCACCTGCCTTGCAAGCTCAAGGTCCTGAGTTCGATCCCGGTAACCACATACAACAATGCTGAGCATGGTGACTCACATCAACCAACAATCAGCACCATATTTCACAGTGCCGGGCATGGTGGCTTACGCCTGTCATCCCAGCACTCAGGAGGCAGAGACAGGAGGATTGCTGAGTTCGAGGCTTGCCTGGGCTACACAGTGAGCTCAGGGCCAGCCTGAACTGCAAAGTGAGATCCTGTCTCAAAAAAAAAAAAAAAAAAGTGTAGCCCAGTCAGAATTTCTTGCTTAATTTTTAGATATTTAGAATTGTATGGCATAATTCTAAATATTTTCTTTAAAATCTTGCTTCCAAACAATAGTAAGTATTTGTAGCTGCATTACTTTGCCATTTTTTCAAAATGTGGTTATTTCATTAAGTCCAATTGTATGATATATTAAAAATACAATGGGGGATGGGATTTAGCTCAGTGGTTCAAGTGTCTGCCTGGCAAGCACACATCCTGAGTTTGATTCCTGGTACCACATACCACAATGCTGGGCATGTTGGTTCATGCCTATAATCCCAGCGCTTGGGAGGCAGAGGCAGGAGGATTGCTGTGAGTTTGAGGCTAATTTGGTCTACACAATGAGTTCAGGGTGAGCTTGAACTACAGAGCGAGACCCTGTCTCAAAAAAATTAAAACAAGACAAAAACAAAAAAATGAACACTCTTATTCTCCCCTGCAAGTTTCTAAAATAAAAAAACCTGCTTATTACTATTAATATTTGGCTGCTTCTTAATCTTTATTAGTTTGTATATATTTTAATCATTTGTAATTTAATTAAAAAGCTGAAATCCTGGTCAGACTTAATTTCTTCTTTCTCTGATATCCCAATTAAAAGAATTTTAACAAAATTTAGTTGAGAAAGAAAAAAGCAGTATTCTGGTCCAAAGAGAATTCGGAATGCCCTTGCTTTATTTTTAAAGAGAGAAATTAAACTCCTCTCTGTTTATTGGCAATCAAGTATCATTAAAGTATCCTCCCTGGAACTGATTTTTCTTTTCTCTCTCTCTCTTTCTTTTTCTTTCTCTCTCTCTTTCTTTCTCTCCTCCCTCTTTCTCTCTCTCTCTCTCTCTCTCTCTCTCTCTCTCTCTTTCCTTTCTTTCTTTCTTTCTTTCTTTCTTTCTTTCTTTCTTTCTTTCTTTCTTTCTTTCTTTCTTTCTTTCTTTCTTTCTTTTCTTTCTTTGTCCTCCCTTTCTTTCTTCCCTTCCTTCCTTCTTCCTTCCTTCCTTTCTCTCTCTCTCCTTCCTTCCTTCCTTCCCTTCTTCCTTCCCTCCCTCCCTCTTTCTTTCCTTCCTTCCTTCCTTCTTTCTTTTCTTTTCTTTTCTTTCTTCTTCTTTTCTTTCTTTCCCAGGGATTGAACCTGGGACCTTGTGCTTGTCTGGTAGAGGATGTGTTGCTAAGTCCCCAGCCCTGATATTTTTAAAAAAGATTGATACAGTAGTTATCTTGTAGTAACTTGAATCTTCACTTGTATTAATTCAAAAATTAGCTTGAATAGCAATTTAAAAGTTGACAATTTAGTGGTCAAAAGCCAGAAGAAATTTGTCAGACTGAATGATAGCAAAGTCTCAAAATATTTGTAGCTTTTTTCGTACCTTATATTGGATTAATATTGTGTTCAGCTTGGTAATAGCAAGCTGTTAGAAGCCTGGATATACATAAAGTAGAAAGATTGGCTTCAAGAGATGGATACTACTTCATGTTTTTTTATATGTTTTGTTTGTGTGTTTCAGGAATGTATTTTATTCTTTAAAACTGATTTATTTTATGTCAACATTTATGATCCAAAGTTTTATTTTAAGGGCATTCCATTCCTTTTAATATAATACTAGAAATGTGAATATGTAATTGAATTATAATGGGTAATGCTGACTGAGGCCTTGCTTTGTGCCAGGAAATGCATATGGTTTGTATACATTAATTCATTTTTGACCTAATGATAGGTCTATGAAATTGGCACTGGTATTAACCCTATTTTAAAAAATAAATAAATTGTTTCATAGTATGGTCCGTCTGTTAAGTGTGAAGCCAGGTTCAAGCAACAATCTGACTTTATCCTTAAGCATAATGCTCTAGTTTTACATGACTTTAAATTTATTCATATGGCTTCTGAGATTTCATCAGACTGTTCAGATGTCTGAAAGCTTACAGTGTACAAATGTGAGTGCTCATAAATGGCTAACATGAGTGAACACCTTTGTATGGGAAATATGTAAATTTCTTGACATTTTTCTTAAGCTTTAAAAAAAAATTTTTTTTTTTGAGACAGGGTCTCGCTTTGTAGTTCAGGCTGGCCCTGAGCTCACTATGTAGCCCAGGCAAGCCTTGAACTCAGCAATCCTCCTGCCTCTGCCTCCCTAGTGCTGGGATTACAGGCATGAGCCACCACACCTGGCGATTTTTCTTAAGCTTTTAATGTGAAAATCATCTAAATTCTAAACCATATATAGCAAAAAATATTTTATACCATATTTCATGTATGGTATTACTGTTTTAGTACCTTCATTTCTGCCATATGTAAGTTCTGTTAGGATAGGAGTGGTGTCTATTTGGCTTGATACTGGAAATGGCACAGAAGAGTTATTCATTGAATGAAGGAAAGAAGGAAAAAGAGGGGATAAAGGAAGAAAGGAAGAAAGGGTTTGTTGAACTCTTTTAAGTAGAATGAAAGGGGAGAGATGGAAGGGAAAGGGATTTAAAAAGAGAATTAAAAAAAATGGAAATAGAGGTTTTGCAAATGGGAAGGGGAAAAAGTTTGAAAGAGCAGGGAGAGATGGTAGGAAAAAATAAACGAAGAATTAATATATGTTGTGTACATGTACAAACTCCTCATGATAAATGAAATCATTATGTACTTTAAATATGTACTAATTTTAGAAAAGATTTTGAATTAGAATTAGACTTGGGGAAAGTGCTATTGTCAATTTTTCATCTCTCATAGGCAGAGCACAGGAAGGGACTATATAATTTCCATTAAGACTTTGTTATGAACACAAGTGACTGTTACATTACTTATTGCTAGTTTTTCTTTTGTATTATGTGTTGACATAAATGAACTACTGAGCACTTTTATGGATCAGTAGAAAAGATAGAAGCATTAGAAGAATAGTCAAAGTGTTAATATTAGATTGAAATCAGTTTGTTTAGTTTTATTTCCTGTTACATATAGATTTGGGAGGTTACATCATTTACTGAAAGTCTCACAATAATTTCTCATATTTTCCCCAAGCAACATATTTCTCCCTCATTTTATCATTTAAACCACCATTATAGAGAAACATATCTAATTATTCTAATGAAGGAAGACAGAGGCAATAGAGAAACAGATTATTTTAAAATTGCATGAAAGATGTTAAAATCATGTAATTTCAGAAGTGTACAGAGATTGAAACTCTGATAACAGTTTATCCTTCTGAAACATATATTAAATTCTGTACATTGTTATTAAAACCACATTTATTCAACATTTATTTTTGTAATGCAAAATATTGTCATTTCTACATTGTGGTTTATCTTTGGGAATGGTTTTTCTTTTTTTTTTTTTTTGAGACAGGGTCTCGCTTTGTAGTTCAGGCTGGCTCTGAGCTCACTATGTAGCCCAGGTAAGCCTTGAACTCAGCAATCCTCTTGTCTTTGCCTCCCTAGTGCTGGGATTACAGGCGTGAGCCACCACGCCTGGCCTTTTTTTTCTTTTTTGAGACAGGGTCTCACTTTATAGTTCAGGCTGGCCCTGAGCTCACTATGTAGCCCAGGCATTTTTGGGAATGTTAATTCCCTTTCATGTTTAAAAAAAAAATCTCTGTTTTGGGCTGGAGGGTTAAGCTCAGTGGTTCCGGCACCTGCCTCACAAGCCTCACAAGCGCAAGGTCCTGAGTTTAATCCCCAGTAACCACATACAATGCTGGGCGTGGACTCACGTCCACCAGCAATCAATACCACATACCACAGTGCCGGGCGTGGTGGCTCACGCCTGTAATCCCAGCACTCGGGAGGCAGAGATAGGAGGATTGCTGAGTTCAAGGCTTGCCTGGCTACATTGTGAGCTCAGAGCCAGCCTGAACTACAAAGCGAGACCCTGTCTCAAAAAAAAAAAAAAAATCTCTGTTTTGAATAACTTTCATTAAATAAAAACAAGTTTTTCTTTGCCCTACAACTGCCAAAACGGAAGTGTGAACTATGAGAAGGTAATCTTTTTTTTCATTATTCAGTAAACTTTATTGGTGCATTATATACACAGCTCACAATCTGAGAAGGTAATCTTTACCTTAAGATAGTACTTTGTATCTTGGCAAGAGAGAGAGGGCTGACAACTGAGAGAAGGGTAGAATAGTAAAAGTGTTAGACAAGTCTAATGTGATTTCTGGAATAGTCAAGACATGACTTACACTGGTAAAATCCGTATTTTTTTTTTTTTTTGCGTTTTGGAGACAGGGTCTCGCTTTGTAGTTCAGGCTGGCCCTGAGCTCACTATGGTGCCCAGGCAAGCCGCTGAGAACTCAGCAATCCTCCTGTCCCTGCCTCCCGAGTGCTGGGATTACAGGCGTGAGCCACCACGTCCAGCATTTAAAATCCGTATTTTAAAGCTATCTTCTGCAATGGTGTTAGTGTAGTTCATATTAAATGTGTCAGTTTCACATGGAATTTAAAACAACTTGAATCTCTAAAAAAAACAGAAGAGAAATACATTTTATCCTGCTTCAGTGAGCAAGGGCCTTTATCTTGATTACTTCTGACATATGCCAAACTTATACCTCCATAAATCATACAAGGGAATCTTGTAAAAAGTAGATCTAAGGTTGGGCCTGAGATTCTGCGTTTCTAACAAGCTCTCAGGTGTTGCTAATTGTTGTTTGTCAATAGAAGAGTAAAGCTTGCTGAGCATTAGAATAATCTGGAGACCTTAGCAACTACTCTCTGGTTCTCACTCCCAGGAATCTTGACTGAATCATGCTATCATTTAGATCTAGAATGACCCTCCAAACTCATGTTTTACAGGCTGGGTCCTTGGTGGAAATTTTAAGAGGTGGGGCATAGTAGAAGGAAGTTGGGATACTGAGGGTAGATTCTTTTTTTTTTTTTTCCTTTTTGAGACAGGGTCTCGCTCTGTAGTTCAGGCTGGCTCTGAGCTCACTATGGAGCCCAGGCAAGCCTTGAACTCAGCAATCCTCCTGCCTCTGCCTCCCGAGTGCTGGGATTACAGGCGTGAGCCACCACGCCCGGTTGAGGGTAGATTCTTGAAGGAGATGTTGGTTCTCTAACCACTTCCTTTCTCTCTTTGCTTCCTGGATGATATGCGGTGACATCCTCTGCCAAGTACACCCCACTGTGATGCACTGCATTGCTCCATAGACTTAAAGCAACAGAGTTAAGCAACCTGAATGGAAATCTCTGAATTGGTGAAGGAAAATCTTTTTTGGTTGATTATCTCAGGTTTTTTGTCACAGTAATAGGAAGCTGACTAATTCAAGTACATATGATGGAATAAAGCTTAGGGAATTTAAGGTATTTTGAGAAGATTTCTGATGTATAGCGAATCTGAGAAACACTCACGTAAGAGACCATTTTGAGGACATTTAGTTTCTTTTGGCCACTAATCCTCTTATCTGTATGCACAGGTTCTAAACCCCTTTGTGTAGAGTGTTTGGTCTTCCTTTCTCCACCTGGACACAGATTCATTCCACTTGAATGTTGTAGAAAAGGTACTCCTTGGTTATGGCTTGTGTTCTAGAGGGTCCCCAAAGCCTCACGTGATCACAAGTGCGGCTTTTTAAGAAGCGGCTAGATCTAGAGTGTGTGATTGACTCATGGTGTAATGCTAGTACTAAGGGTGTGTGACTCATGGCTGAACTGTTTCTCCTCTTCAGTGCCCCTCTGCCGAGCCATCCTTCCCTGGAGCCAGCTGACCGTGGACTGAAACCTCTACAGAATGTGAGCTAAGTGAACCTGCCCTCGTTTAACCTGTGGGTTTGGGTATTTGGTTTCAGCAACAAGAAAAGACACCCCTCTGCTAAAAGCTTTGGCATGAATACCCCAAGAAACAGAGAATGTTCTCTTTCACAGCCTCAGCACCTTTACCAGGACCAGAAAATTTAACATTGGTACATTATTATTTAAATTGCCTTCTGTACTCCAGTTTTATCAAGTGTTGCAAGAGTATTTTTTAAAATGCTTCTATTTTTTCCCTTAGTCCAGGATTGAATTCAGAATTATTGTATTGGTTCATTCCCTAAGATCCAGCATGAAGCCTTACCCTCTTTGCTACTATAAAGCAGTAATAAGTTGGCTTCATTCTTTTTCCTTTAGTTCACTATCTTTCAGCTTTTAAAATACAGCTTTACTTGTATTGTCATACCCATTTATCATTGAGGCTTTTACACACAAAGAAGCCCATAGATAAATATTTACCTCTGGAATGATTGTTTTAGATTGAAAATATGACACGTCAGCCATCCTTATAATTCATGTTATAAAAATGCACTGAACACCAAAAATATGGTACATAAAAGGAAAAATTTATGAACCATGTCTTATCAAAATTAAAAACTTCATGAACAACCCTGTCAAGAAAGCAAAGAGATAGCTAGTGATGAAAAATGTGTGCAAACTATCTTTTATAGTTTGAATAACGGCTCCTTAAAATGCCAAGTAGTATTCTCTGTTATTAAGAAATGCCTTACTTGGGGAGAAAGATGTTAGATGTAACTAAACTAGGATTTTGAGATGATCAGATTAGTTTGGATTATCTAAATGAGCCCTAAATAATATTATGACTAGTGACCTTTTAAAAAAAATTTTTTTTTTTTTTTATAGTTCAGGCTGACCCTGAGCTCACTATGTAGCCCAGGCAAACCTGGAATTTAGCAATCCTCCTGTCTCTGCCTCCCCAGTGCTGGGATTATAGGCGTGAGCCACCACACACTGTGGTATGTGGTATTGACTGCTGGTGGGCGTGAGTCACCACGCCCAGCATTGTATGTGGTTACCGGTATCCAACTCAGGACCTTGTGCTTGCAAGGCAGGCACTGGAACCGCTGAGCTAAATCTCTGGCCCATGACTAGTGACCTTTTAAGAATAAAGCAGAAGAGGGAGGGGGTTTAGCTCAGTGGCAGGGCCTCCTGCCTCGCAAGCTTAAAGTCATGAGTTCAATCCCCAGTTCTGCCAAAAGAAAAAAAAAAGTCGGGGGAAGATTGCCACATGAGAAGCAAAATAAAAACAAAGATACAGAAAGGATCATGAAGCCATATGGTTGACATACACAGAGGGTGATGTGACCCCAAAATGTGGAATGCTGATAGACTCTTCCAAGGGAGTACAGCCCTGCCAACACCTTGATTTGGAGTTTTGGCCACTAGAACATTGTTTTTCTCATTAATGAATGAGTTAAGTAAATTTTCATAACTACTCATTTAATTTACATGTTACTCATTTTAATTTACATGAGTCATGATTCTATCTTTTTAAATTTTAGTATATGTGCTGCCGAAGTGAGCACGATTTTATCTTTTTAAGAAGAAAATCTTTTAAGAGATTGCTGCAGTATTCAAGCGGCCATGATGGCATACACCTGTGATCCCGGAACTTGGGAAGCTGAGACAGGAGGACCTCTGCAAGTCAGAGGCCAGCCTGAACTACATAGTGAAGTTGTGTCTCAATTCCTCAAAAAATTACTATAGTATTCAAACAGTAAATACCTGTATAAAATGAATGTCCTTTCTCTCTAGTCACATCTGCATGGGCCTTATAGTCCCATAGTGAAAATAGATTTTAAAAAAATGATGTAAAGATAAAATTGTTATAAATGTGCTGAAAAAGACAGAGTACAGTGAGAGCCTGTAATAGGATGACTGTACTTGGCCTGGAAATCTGAGAAGACTCCTTTGAAATGCTAGCAAGTAGGCTGAAATTTGACAAGGATAGGAAAAAAAACCCTCATTATTTATTAATATAAAATGGGACTCAGTTGCCTAGTCATATGACTTCTTCCACTCATACAGCAGCTGATGGATTACAAGTATGGAAAAACAAAGAGTATGGGTTGATGACAGGCCTGGGAGAAGGGGCACAGGGTAATTTGAGGACATTGGCAAGAATATTATTGATGTTATCATTCGTGAGCCCTAAGGTGGATAAGTTAGGACATAAAACAAAAACAAGACAAGTAGTAGTACTGTTGGCTTGGGACAAAACCTATATCAGAAATCTGATGAAGTTGTCAGTACCAATTAGAATGAAGCTGTTTTTATGAGTTGCACTGTTCCAATAAATAATTTCAAGGAGGAGGAGTTATGAGAAATAAAAGATTAAAGGGATTACCATGGGAGTAGGGGACTGAGGTGAAATGAAGGACGGTGGAAGTGAAGAGGTGAGGGAAATTAAAGCCATTTTTTAGATTGGTCCCTATATGGATAGTGAGGCCCCCTAGTTAGATAGCAAGGGTTAGAGCCAGGGAAAAACCAAGTCTCAGCTGAATGACTGGAATGGCTTGAAAGAAGACAAATACAGGAAGAGGCTAAGGGAGGATTCATGGTCTGCAACATGCCCAAATTCAAGGAGTGCAAGAATGAGTTTTCCCTGGAGAGGACTTCTGGGCCAGGAGTCCTGTGAGGAAACCCCACCCATTTGGTTTTAGCTGGTTATTTATTTTCCTGTAAACTACTTGAGCATACTTCTGCCAACTTTAATGTAATTGCTTATCTTTTTTATTATTTAGTAACACCTAGTAAACTAGGGAAATTAGCTGTTTTTCCAACATGCACATTGCAAATAATTTTTCCTATAGTTGTCTTTATGAATGCTGCAGTAGTTTTAAAAATTTATGTTCCATATTTATTGGTCTTTTTCCTTTTTACATGCGTCTAGATTTGTGTTTCATGGTTTCTGTTCAGAAGGGCAATTTCCCCTCTAATATAATTTCATTGATGATATGTCCTAGAAGGTTTTTTTTTCTTTCAGTATTTGGGATTAAACCTAAGGCCTTTGCACATAGCTATATCCTCAGCTCTTTTTATCTTTTATTTTGAAACAGGATTTCACTAAGTCACCAAGTTGCCTGGCTAGGCTTAAGTTTGCCATCTTCCTGCATCAACCTCCCATGTCCTAGAAGGCTTTTGAATGCATTCCTTAGTTAGTTGGGATAAATTAACTGACACACTTTAAAAATGGAAGGCTTATTTGGCTCATTGGTTCAGACGATTCAGTCCATGGTTGGCTGTCTTCTTAAAGACAAGAGCATTATTGGGCCAGAGGTTTAGGTCAGTGGTTCCACCACCTGCCTAGCAAGCACAAGGTCCCTGGTTCGATCCTGGTAATCACATACAATGGTATGATATTGGGTGTGGTGACTCACACCCACCAGCAATCAGTACCACACCCCACAATGCTGGACATGGTAGCTCACGCCTGTAACCCCAGCACTCGGGGAGGCAGAGACAGGAGGATTGCTGAGTTCAAGGTTGGCCTAGGCTACATAGTGAGCTCAGGGCCAGCCTGAACTACAAAGTGAGACCCTGTCTCAAAAAAAAAAAAGACAGCATTATGGCAGAGGGTGAGGTGTAATAAAGCTGCTTAGTTTGCGGTGGTTGAAGAGCTGTGCAGGGGAACAGCACAAGAGAGGAACAGGGTAGGGGTCTATATATTACCCAAGTTTACCCAACCAGATGCATCTAAAAGTGCTCTTTGCTAATCTTAGTTTTCCAGGCCAATCAAGTTGACAAGTTTAATTGTCACAATGCACGTTGGCATCAAATGTTTTCTTTCTTGGAATTCAGTTGTATCAGAAGTAATGAGAAGATTCAACCTACTTTCCCCCCTGCTATTTCTTCTAAATGAGAGAAAATCTTACTTTGTTAAGAGATTCCAATATGATTTGGGTCTGTTTTGGAAGAACAAAAGTCTCCATGAAATTATAGTGTAGAATCCTGAAGCATGTCTCAAACAAAACAGACTTCAAATGCTGGAGGTAAAACTTGCTGTTGTGGTTGGTCAAGGAACTTAACTTCTCTGGGCCACAGCAGTATAGCTTTGAGGACATAGAAGTACATTAGCCAGTGTAACTAGCCAAGGTGAACAAGGAAGAGGACAGAAAAGGAGACGTACAGGAAGTAACAGAGGTGGAGCATTCTGAGACTCTAGCCAATACATTGTAAAAATTTCTCTCTGATTGGAATGGAAAACCATTAAGGATTTTAGGCAGACAAATGATTGAACCTAGTATGTTCTAAAACGCTTTTCTATTGCAGTTGTACTGTGGAAAGAGACAGAGTAAAAGCTAATTGCATTTTCAGCAGAGAGATTATGATGTTTCACACCAAGGAACAAAGACTTGATAAAACATGCTAGGTTTTTGGATAGGGTTTCTGTTAGCTGAGATGGAGAAGACTTGTAGGTAGAATAAATTTCAGGGACAAAAATTAGGAATTTGGATTTGATCTAATTAAATATAAGAAATGCACTGCATTTCCAACCAAAGATGTCAGGTAGACCATCCATACATTTGGAGTTTGGGAGTTTGAGCTGGAGAAAAACCTTCTGAGACATTAGCCTGTAGGTGGTAATGCATTTATTTGTGGTCATGTAACTGACAGGATCTCCTGTCACCACCTAAAAAGACTACATGAATGCATGGGTGTTGCTAGAAGGTTTATTGAAACCACTTGGCCTCAGAAGTTCTGGATTTCAGGTCTGGAGATGTAGCTTAGTGGTGCTATGCCTGCTTGGCTAGTGCAAAGTCCTGAGTTTGATCCCAAAACCACAAAAGAAAAACTAAAAATAAAAGAATTTTGCATTTCAATCCTGGTTCCATCTAAGTTTGAAGTCTTAGTTTCTCATCTATAAAGTATGAATAATCCATTAAAATGTGGATATAATCCCTAATAATTAAATACATGTGAAAAACCTATATAATAATGAAGAGCCTTGATTACAGTATTTTATTAACATGCAGAGTTTAAAGTGAGTGGAAAATGCTGATGAAAGGACCATAGAGTGCCCAGGAAATGACTTCACTAGAAGTTAGACTTGTGTACAATAACTTGAATGATGTATCATAATAGAATAAATTATGGGGCAGGAGGGTTAGTTCAGTGGTTCCGGCGCCTGCCTTGCAAGTGCAAGGTCCTGAGTTTGATATCTGGTAACCACATACAATGCTGGGCGTGGAGATTCATGCCCACCAACAATCAATACCACATACCACAGTGCTGGGCGTGGTGGCTCACGCCTGTAATCCCAGCACTCGGGAGGCAGAGACAGGAGGATTGCTGAGTTTGAGGTTTGCCTGGGCTACATAGTGAGCTCAGAGCCAGCCTCAACTACAAAGTGAGACCCTGTCTCAAAAAAAAAAGAAGAATAAATTATGTATTATCTTTTTTTTTTGTACCAGTGATCAAACTGGGGCTGTTGTACTTGCAAGATAAGTGCGGTATCACTGGAGCCAAATTCCCAGTTTATGTATTATCTTTTTGTTGTTGTTGTTTTTTGAGATAGGACCATGTTCTGTTGTTTATCCTGGTTTTGAATTTACTATGCAGCCCAGGAGGATCTCCAGCTCTTAATGATCCTCCTGCCTCAACCTCTGAAGTGTTAGGATTAGAGGTGTGTACCACCACACCCAGTTGAGCTACTACATTAATTTAAATCATGGAAGAATGAGCTGGTGGTGTAAATCAGTATGTCAGTCATCTAGTTCCATGAAGTAGCATTATTATTTCTAATGCTAACAGGTGTTATAGGCTCCTAGAAAAAAATTTCATCCCTATAATCAGAGTATTAGACCTCTTTTGAATGCTTTTTCTAGTTCCTAATATAATGTGTAGGAAATGCAGAAGACCAAGCCCAAATATCATTAAATAGTCATTTGTTTAGTAAATTTTACTCAGTGCCTCTACACTGAAAGTACTAAAGTGTGTGTGTGTGTGTGTGTGTGTATGTATGTGTGCGATGAATTATACAGTAAGGTTTACTTGTGTAGAAATAAGCAATTAACATTCCAGTGAGCTAATTATAATTGTGATGCATGCTAGATTGTAGTAAAGGGTGCAAAAGATGCATCTGACAGGTGGACCTGAGCTAATCTGTGAAGCGATCAGGATCTTTATACTGTGATTTGACAGACAGAAGTTAGGGTAAAGTAAGGAGAGAAGCATTACAGGAAGGAAAAACATGTTTTGTCGAAGTACTGTCATATCTTATAAGAAAAAGCAAAGCAGACTCCAATGGCTGGACATCGGTGTGGTGTCATGTTGATTATAGATCCCAACTCTGGATAAGGCCACTCTGTGACTATGGTAAATTCAGATGAAAACAAGACTACTCAGTAACTGTGTATGAACACAGACAAAGGCTTATCTAACACCACACAAATGGTTAAACATCCTCATATCCTGACTGATGTGAATGTCTGCTGAGAGCTTTAGCTTCACTGTAATCTCTTTTTCTTCTAGATAAAAATTACAAAGATACCCTTGCATAGAATTACCCTACTTCCTGATAACATCCAATCCAGAGCAAACCCTGCTTCTTGGAACTTTCCCACAATCCACCTGTGACCATCCCAAGTCCCGTTAGGTCTCTCCAATACTTCCTAGTGAGCTGCACATAGTTTCCCAGGAGTATATTCTCTATTATTGCAACTTTATTTCATTGCAAGTGTGTTCTGTGTGGTCTCTGGCTGGTGAGCATTGGCAAATAAGGCATATTCTGAGGGTTTTATTACTTTTCTTTTCTTTTTGCTATTAAAATTAAAAGTTGGAATTTTCATTATATAAATGATATCTTCTAATTTCTTATGTGTTGTTTTGATTTCTATAAAGCCAAAACAATCTGGCTGGGTGTCTTTGTTGGGACCTTATAATCTGCCTTTTTAAAAAAAGTATTATCAAGTACTTATGTCATAATCATTGATAAGAATCTTTGGCTGTTTGTTACCATATTTCATATGGACAAACCATTATATAAATTGATGGTATAAAAAAACGTAACAATTTTAACAACTAGGCCAAGTCATCTTGCTTGTTTGTAATTGTAAGATTTTTCTATTTGTGGCAAAAGCAGCTTTTCATTTTCTTTATTTAAAAAGCTTTTTTCTTTTTAAATTATTTTATTAGTACATGTGTATTGCATGATGTTCACATTCCTTGAGGAAGTTGCTACATGTACATAATACATCTTAATTCATTTTTTCAACACCTTCTCTTCCCTCCTTCCCCATACTTTTATCCCCTTCCTTTCTGTCACCTATTTTCTATTATCTATCTTTTATTTTGCTTTTTTTTTTTACTCAGGGTTTCTGAAACAATGTGTTATCTAAACTTATGTGTGTAATTTATTTCACTTAACAATGTAGTTTCAAGATGCATCCATTTTCCAAGAGTGAGTGTAAAAGAATTTAAGTTGGCACACCATTAGCTGAGGTACTGACAAGGTCTTTAGCAAAAGAAGACAGTTATGTGTTGCCAAGGCAGAAACGCTTTTTTTTTTTTTTTTTGAGATTAGCTTTTGTTCAGGCTGACCCTGAACTCAGTATGTAGCCCAGGCTAGCCTGGAACTCACAGCAGTTCTGCCTCTGCCTCCCCAGGTGCCACCATGCCCAGCATTGTGGTATGTGGTACTTGGGATCGAACTTGGGACCTGTGCTTGCCAGGCAGACACCAGAACCACTAAGCTAAATTCCCAGCCCAAGACAGAAGCACTTCTGAATGCTGTTCATGGATATGAAATTGTGAGCTCTTTTCTCTTCTGTTAAGCCTCCATGTTCAACCTGCTTCTCTGCCCCTGTTGTATAGATTTGAGGGAGAGTGGATTGTTGAACACTTCCATTATGTTTGTACTGTTTCTGCCCCCCCAAATATTGATGCTTCTTTCAGGATTCTAACTTTTGTCCTTCTCTAAACACATTGCCCCTTGAACTCAAACAAGTGCTATGATTTCTTAAATGCCTAATTTCCTATGTAAGAAAAAAAAAGAAGTGAAATTATATCACACATGTTATTGGAGCACAGTGCAATGAGGTTATAAATCAAAGGCAACAGAAAATACAGAAATGATGCAAATGCATGGAAATTTACAGTACACTCTTAACTACACAACAGGTTACAGAATCAAGGAAAAGTGAAACAAGTTTCTCAGACTGAATGATAATGCCAGTACAACAAACCAGAACTTGTGGGACACCGTGAAAGCAGTTGTGAAAGGGAAGTTCATAGCAATGAATGGCCATATCTAAAAAACCAGAATAAGACCAAGTAAATAACCTAACAGTGCATCTCAGGGTCCTAGGAAAAAAGAACAATCCAAATCCAAAGCTAGAACAAGGAAGGAAATAATAAAGGTTGGAGCAGAAATTAATGAAATTGAGACAGAAAGAAACAAGTAAAGAATTAATGTTGAAGAGTCAGTGCTTCAAAAGAATAAACAAAATAGATAAACCCTTGACCAATCTAACCAAAAAGGGAGAGAAGGAATCCAAATCAATGCATTAAAAAGATGAAATCACAATGGGCATTGCTGAAATTTTAAAAAATTATTATTTTTTTGAGAGTGGGAAAATTTATTGGAAAATAGGAATGGGGAGTAGGAATGGGGAATAGGGACAGGGAATAAGAATGGGGATTAAAATTATTAATAACTAATTTACAAACCTGTACACAAATAAGTTGAAGAATTCAAAAGTGATGGATAGAGTCCTAGATATATATGAATTATCAAAATTTAATCAAGATAATTAAAATCCCCTGAATGACCCAATATCAGGGAATGAAATTGAAGCAGGAATAAGCTACCAAATAAGAAAATCTCAGGTCGAGATGCATTCATTGTTGAATTCTTAAAACCTTTAGGGAAGTTCTAGCATCCATACTCCTCAAGTGTTTTAATGAAATTGAAAGGGAAGAAGTTCTCCCAAAGTCATTTCTGGAGCTACTGTTTCCATGATTCCAAAACCAGTAAAAGCCATAAAAGAGAGCTATGGACCAATCTTTTTTTTTTTTTTTTTTTTTTTTTTTTTTTGAGACAAGGTCTCGCTTTGTAGTTCAGGCTGGCCCTCAGCTCACTATGTAGCCCAGGCAAGCCGCTGCGAACTCAGCAAACCTCCTGTCTCTGCCTCCCGAGTGCTGGGATTACAGGCGTGAGCCACCCCGCCCGGCACTGTGGTATGTGGTATTGATTACTGGTGGGCGTGAGTCTCCACACCCAGCATAGTATGTGATTACCGGGGATTGAACTCAGGACCTTGCACTTGCGAGGCAGGTGCTGGAACCACTGGGCTAACCCTCCAGCCCATGGACCAATCATTTTAATAAATGTAGATGCATAAATCCTCAATGAGATACTGGCAAACAGAATGCAGTGAGTCATGAGAAAGATAATACATTATGACCAAATAGACTTCATCCCAGGGATGCAAGAATGTTCAACATACACAAACTAATAAATGTAATACTTCATGTAAATAGAAGCATGAACAAATAATCACATAATCATCTCAATAGATGCAGAAAAATCCTTTGACAAAATCCTACATTCTTTCATGATAAAAACCCTGAAGGAAATGGATATAGAAGGACCTTATCTCAATCTGATAGAAACATTTCTGACAAACTTACTATCAACATCATAAGGAATGGGGAAACACTGAATGCTTTCCTTCCAAAACTAGGAACAAGAAAAGGAAGTCCTTTACCGCTGTTCCTGTTCAACATAGTATTGAAACATTAGCAAGAAGAGGCAAGAAAAAGAAGTAAAAAGGATATGTATAGGATAGCTAAAAGTAACATCATTATTTGCAGATGATGTGACACTTTACATAGAAGAGCCCAAAAATGCCCACCAGAGACTTAAAATTCATAACCAAATTCAAAAAAGTGGCTTTTTAATGTGTTCACACTGTACTTCGTTTGTCCACATCTGTAAGTCAGTTCTCAAAGGAACTCTGCTCTCGTATTCATGGGCAATGTATACATGTAGTTTGTTAGCTGTGCCTGGGCAGACTTCTGATTAGTGAGCTCTTATCTGGTTTTCTTTTTTAAGCTAGTCTTGCATGTAGAGTACTTTCCTTCACATAACCGTGTTCACAGTAGATTTGAGGCAGATTTTTGAGGACTCAGCATTTCCAGATACCTTCCTTAAGTTGTTCTTTGAGGAAAGTCACTATGTGGAGATGAACTGCATTGACATTATGTTGGAGTTACACATCCCTTATTGTAACTTCTAGTCTGTACTGTTAAATACTCAAGCATAGCCTTTGTCTATGTTTATTTTCAACTGTAACTCATAACAGTTGCTTTTCTTAAGTCAGTGCACTGTCTCTCTAATTTCTTCTGATGGAAGCTTCTCCCTTTTATAAGCTGTCAGTTTAGTTCTCCAAGGCCTGCAGGAAGGTGGCAGGGGAAGATTATCAGGGTACGCTGGGGGCTAAGTGGCCCTGCAGGAAGGTGGCAGGGGAAGAGTATCAGGGTACACTGGGTGCTAAGTGGCCCTGCTGTGTATCACAGTTTGCTATTCTTCTGGGATGAAAATCAGGATGAGATAAAGGAGGTTTGAGAAAGGATAACTTTTTGTAGGTAAAACTATTATCACTTCTTCCTACATAATATCACATCTTGAATGCTGCAAAGATGTCATCACATATTCACCACAGAACAGAAGAAACCAGAATGTGGAAATGATTCGATATGGTCAAGATTTTGAGTGTCTTACAGGAAATAATTTCTGTTTTATTTTATGAGACAATATAAACATGTCTTAAATAAAATAATTTAAACCTTTTTCTGTTAATACATGTGTGTAGTACATAGTGATTATAATTATTGTGGGAAGTTGGTACATGTACATAAGACATATTAATTCTTTTTCTCTCTTTTTCATTTTCTATCTTCCCACTCTACCTAGTCCTTGGACCTTTTTTGATTTTCAAAATCTGTTTTCATTATTTCTTTCCTTTCACATCATATAACAAGGATATGTGCATATCCATGTTTACAGCAGCACAATTTATAATTGCTAGATCTTGGAAATGGCCTATATGTCATCAACAGATGAACAGATAGAGAAAATGAGGCATTTATACACAATGGAACCCTATTCTGCCATAAAGAGAGATAACTTGAAGTATTCTTTTTTTTTTTAAGTTGAAGTATTCTTAAGTAAATAGATGGTCAGGTGTGGTGGGACAGCCCTGTAATCCCAATACTCAAGAGTCTCAAGCAGGAGGATCACCATGAGTTGAAGGCCAGTGTGGGCTACACAGTGAGTACAAACCCAGCCTGAACTACAGAGTGAGGCCTTGTCTCCAAAACAAACAAACAGAAACCCCCAAAGAAGCAAAAAAAACAAAAACTAAGTAAATGGGCTGTGGATTTAGCTCAGTGGTTCCGGCATCTGACTGGCAAGTACAAGGTCCTAAATTCGATCCCTCAGAACCACATATCAGAATACCAGGCATGGAGGCTCACACCTGTAATCCCAGCACTCAGGAAGAAGAGGCAGGAGAATTGCTGTGAGTTCGAGGCTTGTCTGGGCTACATAGTGAGTTCAGGGCCAGTCTGAACTACAAAGTGAGACCCTGTATCAAAAAACAAAAACAAAAAATTATAATTAAGCAAGGATGATATATAAACTAAGATCCCCCCTAAAAACCCCCCAAAACAACCATCCCCAAATAAATAAATGGATGGAGCCTAAGAATATAATATTAAATTAAATAAGTCAGATACATCAACTTAAATATAGCATGATTTGTCTTTTATGTGTGTGTGTGTGTGTGAGAGAGAGAGGGAGGGAGAGAGAGAGAGAGAGAGAGAGAGAGAGAGAGAGAGAGAGAGAGAGAGAGAGATCTAGTAAAAAAGAAAAGTAGTTATGAGGTTTCTTCAGCAGATGGTGCTGTCCTCCTATGAGGAACCCCAGAGGGTGTTGTATATCACGGAAAACCCACTACACTGCCTGCCCTTAGAAAAGAAATAGAAAATGCATGTGCAGCAATCTCAATGACAAGAGTTACCAAAGTAGTATTTGCCATACAAATGAATGTCTGGAAGCCAATCACCGGAACTTTGAGCACCTCTTGTAGATGCCAAAGGTAACGGATTAATCTCATGTGCCTCAGTAAATTTAGTAGAATATTTATACATGTTTTTCTTTTCTTGAAGTGTATATACATTTTTTGGTTTCTCTCCCACCGTCCCTCCCTCTATCCCAACCTCCCTCCATATATATGTATGTATATATATGTGTGTGTGTATACACATACATACATACATACATACATACATACACAGTGGATCCTCAAGTTATGACTGGTCTGACATACAAACAACTTGGGTTAATTACGTTAATGGAAGATTAATCTGCCTCTTGTTATCTATAGCATTTATCCAGGAAAACATCCAGGTCTCAGCTGTGTTGACTTAAAACCAAGTTGTATTACAACCAGCCTTCAGGAACCAAAAGAGTTCACAAGTCAAGGGTCCACTATATTAAGATGTATATATTTCAAATTTTATCAAAATAGAGCACAGATAGGAAGTAGGGAGACCTTTTTCAAATTGGATGGAGAACAAGATATGGAAGGAGAGGGAAGGGAGGGGAGGGAGAGAGGATTAAAAAAATGAAAAAAACTTCAAATTGATGTGAATTGACATTATATATATTTTTGATATTAAATATATTTTTTAAAGTACTTATCAAATATTAAATGTTAAATAAAAATGACATGAAATCTAATATTCTGAGAAAGATTAGCTTTATAATCTGAAGATTTAATTTCATAATAAAGATCAATAAATATATTTATCTGGAACAATTTAATAAGGCACAAGACAAGTAGCTATAATTTTCTTTTTTTTTTTGAGACAGGGTCTCGCTTTGTAGTTCAGGCTGGCTCTGAGCTCACTATGTAGTCCAGGCAAGCTTCAAACTCAGCAATCCTCCTGTCTCTGCCTCCCAAGTGCTGGGATTACAGGCGTGAGCCACCACGCCTGGCACTGTGGTGTGTGGTATTGATTGTTGGTGGGCGTGAGTTTCCACGCCCAGCATTGTTTGTGGTTACCAGGGATAGAACTCAGGACTTGCGAGGCAGGCGCTGGAACCACTGAGCTAACCCTCCAGCCCAGCTATAATTTTCAATACTATAAAATGTTAAAATCATTTTGTATTTTAAATAACTATATTTAAAAACTAATTTCCATCTGTCATTTTTTTCTGTTTATTTATAACCATTTTTTGAAGCAATTTCAGAACTATAGAAAAATTGGTAAGAGTGTAGTACAAAGAGCTAAAGAGTTCTTTTTATCCTTTAGTCAGATTTTCCAGTTGTTAATAGTCTTCAGATTTGCATTCTCTCTCTTTGTCTTTTCTCTTTTTTTCTCTACACATGCACACAGATTACTGTAGTTTTTTCCCAAGGCACTTGAAATAAGTTGCAGGTAGAGTGTTCTATAACTGCTTAATATTTAGTGTATGTACTGAATCAAATTAGAAAATTGACATTTATCTAACATTGCTGTCTTCAAAGAAATTATTTTATCAGTTCAAGAGTCAGTCCAGGATCGTTCATTGCATGTAATTGTCACTTCAACTTAGAACAGTTCCTAAATCTTTGTCTTCTATTACCTTGACATTTTAGAAGAATAAATGTCTCTTATATTGCAGAATCTTTTGATTTGCAACTGACATTTCCTTGTGATTTGTGTACTTTTGTCCAGAATTGCCTTTAATTTCTGTTTTTCTGTATATTACATAAACATGTCATCAGAAGACTAGCACATGTACATAGAAACAAAGATATGAGGCAGTGATGACACATAAAGATAAAAAGTTGGTGCTCACTGCACTGGATGATCAGTGAGGGTAATGAACAGCAGTCCCAGGGCTGGGTCCTGGGAAGAACAGAACGGCCAATTCAGTTCATAATTTCAAGAGTTAAGGAGTCTGTAGCAGCTGTGTCCTGGTTCTTGTTACGTACATAATTCTTAGAGTTGTACCATTGTCTGATTAGATGACTAGGTCAAGTTCAGGTACTTTGTTTAGCATTTTATGATACAGGAATTTGAAAACCTATGCTTTTAGTTTATTTGTGTATTGGGTTTTAATACCGTTGAGTACTGAATTCTTCCAAGGATAGGTAATTCAGGTGGAAAAAGTGTATCTTTGACTATGCTTCTTAAACTATAATTTTCATTTTTCAAAGCAAATCCAAAATTACTATTTTTGTTGGAGTTTCAATTCAGTTTGCTAGAGGTCTTCTAAAATTTTAATATTTAAATTTAAGAAGCACTGAAAATAATAACATTTTAACAAGTTAAAAGAAATTTCCAGATTTTAACATTTTTAATTTTTTGTTTTGTTGCTTGGGATAGATTCCAGGGATTCACTAAGCAAGCATTTTATCAGTGAACTATATCCTTAGTCTGTAGTGGCTGTGTCCTGGTTCTTGTTATGTACATAATTCTTAGAGTTGTACCATTGTCTGATTAGATGACTCGGTCATGTTCAGGTACTTTGTTTAGCATTTTATGATGCAGGAATTTGATCAGCATCAGCTGATGATCATTGTGGAAAAGATGAGCATGTTTAGATCACCTGTTTAAATTTTCAGATTCCACTAAAGGTGTTTTGTTTATTTTGTTTTTGAGACAGCGTCTTGCTGTGTAGCCCAGGCTGGCCTTGACTTGCAGCAGCCCTTTATCCCCAGCCTCCCAAGTGCTGGAATTACAAGCATGTACCCCATGCCTGGCTTCCATTCAAGTTTTTGCCAATGGCATTGCTAGCAATTGTGTGATTGCTTGGTAGATGCTATGATGAACGAGTAGCTCTTCAGGACTACTTTGACTTGACAGCTCTTAGCTACACCATATTCTGAGAAATTCATGGCTAGGGGAATTCATCATGGCATGAATGTGTGCTTATGCAAACTATGAATGCTGTAACATCACTAGCAATATAATCTTATGGTACCACTATCCTATATGTGGTCCATGATTGACCAAAATGTTCTATGGTGTATCACTGTATTGTTGTCAAGGAAGAAAGCCCCTCACTTCACCTGAGGTCACACCCCTTTCCAGGGGACAGTTCTCATCCATGACTGGCCAGTGGTATATGTAAAAGCCTTGGTGCTCTTACACTCTTGGTGGGAATGTAAGTTAGGACAGCCATTTGGGAAAACAGTATGGAATTGCCCCCAAAAAATCAAAATATGATTGATGAGCCTATATCTGGGTATATATACTAAGGAACTGAAATCAAAATATTGAAGATACATTTGCACTCTTGTGTTCATTACAGCACTATTACAACAGTGAGAGATGGAAGGAAACTAAATGTATATCAGAGGCTGACTGGCCAAAGGAAAGATGTTGTATATACATAATATACACTTTTGAACCTTAAACAAGTTCTTATCATTTGCGGTAATGTGAATGAACCTAGAAAATACTATAGTAAATGAAATGAGTCAGGCATGGAAAGACACTCTGTGACGCTGTAATCTAAAGAAGTTGGACTCATAAAAGCAGAGAGCAGAATGGGTGTTAGCAGAGGCTGCATGGGGTAGGATGGCAGGGAAAGGCCAATAGGGATAAAATTTCATTTAGGAAGAATAAATTGTAGAGATTTATCCGATGGCATGGTGACTGTAGTTAGTGTATAACACTGTGATTAAAAATTATTTCAAGTGGATTTTAAGTGTTCCTCATCACAAAGAAATAAGTATGTGAAGTCATGGGTATGTTAAATTATTTTAATAATTTCACAATGAATACTTATAGTATCACAGTAGCCTGTTATACTACCTAAAATGTGTCAGTTGCGATTAAATTAACAAAAGGCCTCACCTGCTTGCTGAAAAATGAGACAAAACTGATCAGTCATCTCCACACCAGGGTTCTCCAAGGCGTTGGTTGAATACATTATGGTAACGGTATCAAAATTCATTTTCTCCTTCTGCATCTTCTTCCTTCACTCCCACCTAGCTGTTGATCCCAAAGGCAACTGCTAAAAATTTACAAGTAGATTTCTTTGTGTAACTCTTCTTGTCAAAATCTACTTTCCAGAAAACCTCATCTAAGTTGCTCTTCATTAAGACTATAGTTTAAATTTTTTAATGTTTTTCTTTTTCAAATAAGGTCTTGCTTTGTGGTTCAGACTGGTCTTGAACTCACTGTGTAGCTCAGGCTGGCCTTGAACTAGAGGTAATTCGAGTGCTACGATTACAGGTGTGCCAGTCTTCTAAAAAAATTAAATGTCATGCATGACATTCTCTGGTAGTTTGTGCTTAAGACTTCTGCATCTTTGCCACAATAGCTCACCTAGGAGTACATTTTTTGTGCAGTACTTTACAGAACTCTTTTTGGAAATTAAAAGAATTTCAGTCCAAATAGTGTTACTCCACAATTTCTCATATATGATGTTTTTGCAAGAAAAAATATCGTTTCATTCTTTCTTTTAGGACTCACCAAAAAAGTTCATGTGTTTTATTTCCTATCTTGTACTATTTGAAACAGAATTCAAAAAAATGCCATAGTTGAAATGTATTAGGAACACCAGTGCTTCATCCAAATATATAGCGAACTCCTGGCACTATGTAACTTATTCCAACAGTTATTTTTTACTCTTCTATAATCCTTGCTATCTATTGTTCAACGTTGTTTACTGACAAAGAAATGCATTTTGGGTTTCATCATGTGCTTTCCTTGCTTATTTCAACCACTTTTATCAAGATGGAAAGAACAAATATTTCCTCAGTGTGTGTATCTGTGTGTATGTTTAACTTTTGGTTTAAATGAACAGCTGGGTTGGTAGCTCATACCTGTAATCCTGGCACTCAGGAGGGTGAGGTAGGAGGATGGCAGTGAGTTTGAAGATAACTTAGGCTGCAAAATGAGGTAAAGACCAGTCTGCACTACATAGTGAGGCATTGTCTCAAAACAAACAAAATAAGGCCTCTAAATATTTATTACTACATTTTGTGACACTGTGTAAAATTCTGTATTTAGTGTCGCACAACTTTGTAAATCTCCAAAGAATTGTAATAGTTTATCTTTGGGTGTGAGATACTTAGTTTCAACATATCCTACAATCTTTATGGCATCAAGCTGCCATTTGTGACAATAGAGCAAGTGGGATTACCAAAAGCTGCTTCTGTAGATCACTTACAAAAATACAGCAAATATCTTTTAAATGTTATGAGCTCTGATCCTCAGGCTGTTTGAGATTGTTGATTTTCTTTTATCTTCTGGGCTGCTTCCCTTCCCCACTCTGGGGAGCAAAACCAGCATCGCTTCCTCAGTCTCAGCCACAGTGAGAACTGTTCTTGTTTCATGGGCAACTGGCTTCTGGATTATGGCAGAACAACTCCAGACCAAAATACACTTTTTTTTTTTTGCAGTACCAGGGATCGAACTTGGGCCCTTGTGCATCCAAGGTTGGCGTGGTACCACTTGAGTAAAATATACTTTTAATTCTTAGATGTCCTGTTCAGATATGGAGGAGACTGAGTTTGGGAGGAAAGAAGCACAGACTCTCATGCTCTATAGAAAGATGTTCACCTGGCTCCAGTCCCTTTCTTTGTTTCTTGGTTCATTTTTTTCTTCTCTATTCATTGACCTGCTGCTGGCTATTGTGTTCGTGTGACCACCTATGGGTTTTTCATCTGTCCTCCAGTATGGTTCCCACGTTCTACATGAAAGCAGATACATTAGGAATCATAACTCAGACATGGAAAAATGGTCTGTTTTTCTTATTGTTCTTTGGCATTTGGTATTGCTTTTAATTACTTGTCTAACTAATTATCCCAGGGGACAGTAAGTGGTAAGAGCCTTATGCAGACTACAGATGAAGTCAAAGAAGGCTGCCATCTACTACTTGCAAAGATGAAACTTAAGAAAATCAGCACTTAGTTTCTAATCTTTTCCTTAGGATAACTTCTGAAAAGACTGGTATACCAAATGCCATAAATAACTTCAGAAAAGATGCCAGATAACAAGTACAACAGGACTTTCTTACGGCTCAAATAATAGAAGAGTAAGTGACATCCTATCCATTTTTCCCTTTATATTTTCTATATTTGTCATTTTTAAAATTGAATTATTTATTGGTGCATTTTATATACAGCTCACAATCACACACAACATTGGGGAATTTGTACCAATATATGACACAAGTTAATTCTCATTTTTACCTACATCCCTACCTACCCCCACCCCCTATATAATGCTCTTTTATATTTGTCATTTTTAAAAACTATTTTTTAAAACCTATTAACTTTGTTGGGCATGGTGTTTCACACCTGTAACTCCAGCACTTGTGGGGCCAGAGGCAGGAGGATTGCTGTGAGTTTGAGGTTCACCTGGGCTACGTAGTGAGCTCAGGGCCAGTCTGAACTACAAAGCGAGACCCTGTCTGAAAAAAAAAAAAAAAAAAGAGAGAAAGAGAGAACCTATTAGCTTCTTTTGGCTCCTAGAGATTACCGAAAAGTTCTGCTTGTGATAGAAAGATAGGTACACATAATAAAATATAATTCATAAAGATAATTTGATCATAAAGTAGATGACAAGACTGTTTTATCTTGGGCTGTGGATTTAGCTCAAGCGGTACCACACCACCCTTGGATGCACGATGGCCCAAGTTTGATCCCTGGTATTGCAAAAAAAAAAAAAAAAAAAAAAAAGACATCTACATTTGGAAGGTGGATTAGTTATGTCTGAATATAAGTATAAAATTATAAAACCCATTTATTTGTTATAAGTAAAAGTAGGTATCCATATTCTTTCTGGGTGGTGCAGCTAATTAGAAAAGAAATACATAAGAAAAAAACACTAAATGTAAAATTTAATTTCATGTATAATCAGAAGAAATATGCCAAATGATTTATCAGTAATTCAGATAGTCAAAAATCTAGGAAGCATGATTAGCTCTTCAGAGAGTTGAAACATTTGCAAAATGTTACATTTATAAAGTACTGTTTTTTTCCCAGCTCTTCATCAACAAATCCCAAAAAACTTTCAGCAAGGCTCAACATGTGATACTTATACTTCCCCCCACATTTTTTAATTAATGCACATTCTTTAAAAAAATGGACTTTATTTTGGCACATTTGTACATGTGCATAATGTATTTTAATCATTTCCCCCATCACCTCTTTGTCCTGCCTGCCCCCCTCATTTTGCATTTTGGGAAAGGGGTTCAGTGTGTATAATGCAATACTTGTACTGGATGCTGAGCTTTTTACCTAGAAAGAGAGCTTTGAAAGGTTAGCTTCTTACTTTTGAGAAGCTTTTTGGAACTCTGCCACTTACACTTTCTGAGCTTCATTTCATCTTCATGAAAAATGAGAGAAACTGCCTGTCATCCATTTGTCTCCCAGGGGTGTTGTAAAGCATCTGTAAGATCTCATTTACCCACAATCCTGTACTTTGAATGACAGGTCAGTGGGCCTCCCTGGCCCAATAATGTGTTCTTGGTCTCTTCTACTTTAGGTCGAGGGAGTGCCTCATTATCCCCTAACCTCCTATTAACAATATTTATTTGCTACAGTATAGACGCCCTTGATTGAATACTGAACTCAGAAACTTACCTCAGGTAGGAACCTTGACCAGAAAACTCATTTCTAGGCCTAGCTGCTGTAAGTCTCCTTCACACTGTGTGCTGGCAATGGGTAAAACATTCTGATCACTGAGGGTTCTGGGTATTCTCAGGACTTTTCTTTGCTGTAACTGCTGATGACTGAGACTGTCTTGCTGGAGACTTGCTTGGAGTAGAGGGTGAAGAAGGCCAGACCTGTGGGATGTTTTTCATATCCTAAATCTCCTTCAAGGTGCTGCTGGAATCCTGGAGTCTCCCTTGTGGTTTGGGAGAGCAAGTAGGGGAAATTTACTTTCCTGGAACAACACTGGAGGAACAAACATTATGATATTTGGAGTGAAGCTGGCATCAGTTTTCCCTGAGAAATAATACTGTTGATAGTGGCTCAGTGTGGTGTTACTATCTTAGTAACAATGTAGGTCGTCTGTAGTGTGGGCTGAGTGACTTCTGTGAGTTATCATACATGGTATCTGACATTTTTTTCTATGAGAATAATGTATTCTGAGTTGCAAACACTGTATGTAATAATGCCAGGAATACAAAATACTTCTCAAAAGGAGACTGAAGAGACCGATGTGAGGAAATCATCATGGGAAAATTTGTTTTTTCTTTTTTTGAAACAGGGTCTTGCTTTGTAGTCTAGGCTGGCACTGAGCTCACTATATAGCCCAGGCAAGCCTCAAACTCAGCAATCCTCCTGTCTCTGCCTCCCGAGTGCTGGGATTACAGGTGTGAGCCACCACACCCAGCATCATGGGTAAATTTTCAAAAATGTAGTCCTTAATAGCATTCACCAATACTTGGAAGGTATGGTCTTCAGTTCAATTTTCTTGGTAGCTCCTTGTAGTGGTGATGAACTGTTTATTATCATTTAAGGCTCTGGTTTTTTTTTTTTTCTTTGTACTGGGGATCAAACTTGTGACCTTGCAGTTGGTTATGAGGCAGAAGCCAGAGCCACTGAGCCAAAGAAGGTTCATTATCATGGCAGTGTGGGACAGGGCAGGGGTTGAATGTATGTAATTTTCTAACTAAAAGTGCTCATTCTCTAAATACACACTAAAGGTTTTTTTTTTTTAAATGCAAAGCCACTTTGTTAATGTAGTTTAGTAAAAGGTTTTCTTTTAATATTTAAATTATTAAATAATGAATGAATATTACATTTTCTTGGTCACTCAGGTCAAACTTTTGGAATCATCCTTGATTCTTTTTTTCTCTCAGGTACTATAGCAAATCTGTTAGCAAAGAATGTTGTCATCTCGATATTTACCCAGAATTCATTGCCTTTTCCTACTATCATTATTCCTATCCTGATCCAAGCTGGAATCATCTTTTGCAGCTGGAGAAGATTTTCTCTCATTGTGTAGGCTGTTTCTTTATTCTGTTCTTTCTCTGGCTGTGCAGGAATTTTAAAATTTGATATAGTTCCCTTTGTTCTTTTTTGTTTTTATTTCATGTGCTAGTGGAATCCTATTCAGACGATCTTTTCCTGTGCCTATGGTTTCAAGTGTTTCTCTTATGTCATTAGCAGCTTAAAACTTTGAGTGTTATACCAGACATAGGTCTGAGCAATTTTGAATTGATATTTTTTGTACATGTGAAAGCTAGAGATCTAGTTTCACTTTTTTATATGTGGATATCCAGTATTTCCAGAACCATTTGCTAGAGACACTATTTTTCCCCAACATATATTTTTGGTTTCTTTGTCTAGAATCAGGTGGCTGTTTTCATGTTTTTTTTCTGTGTCACTTATGTTTGTGTCTATTTTTGTGCCAGTACCGTGCTGTTTTTGTTAGTAGGGCATTGTAATAGAATTTGAGATCAGGTATTGTGATGCTGCCACCTTTGTTTTTTTTTTTTTTTTTGAGACAGGGTCTTGCTTTGTAGTTCAGGCTGGCCCTGAGCTCACTATGTAGCCCAGGCAAGCCTGGAACTCAGCAATCCTCTTGTCTCTGCCTCCCGAGTGCTGGGATTACAGGTATGAACCACCACACCTGGCACTGTGGTATGTGGTATTGATTGCTGGTGGGCGTGAGTTACCATGTCCAGCATTATATGTGGCTACTGGGATTGATCTCAGGACCTTGTGCTTGCAAGGCAGGTGCTGGAACCACTGAGCTAAATCTCCGGCCCAACTGCCATCTTTGTTTTTTTTTGTTTAAAATTCTTACATTCTTTTAACAGTGTTCTGTTTTTATTGTAATAAAAGCAAAATTGGAAATCTGATCTCATTTTCTACTCTTCATTGTCCCTACTTCACTTTGCTCCAGGCATTTTTTTTTTTTTTTTTGGTGGTACCGGGAACAAATTCAGGCCCTTGTGCATCCAAACTTGGTGTGGTACCACTTGAGCTAAATCCCCAGCCCATGCACTTAATTTTTGAAATCATTGTGCACCTTCCTTCCCATTTGTTGCATTGGGTGTGCCTTTTGTTTTACTTCTTATCTATAGCTTGTTCTCTTTAAAGTCTTGTTCAATGGCGTATACTTGATGAGAATTTATCTTGACAGTCTTGCTTAAAATTTCAACTTCCTGATTCTTCTAGGCACACTAGTATACTCTCCCATTTTGCACTTGATTTTAGCCAAAAGGCCAAGAACTGCTATTCCTATTTTGTTTTCTCCATTGCCTGTAACACTACCTACTACACTATATGTTTTTTGTATTTGGTAATTAGAATACAAACATCATAGAAATAGGGAATTTTTCCACCATCTGTAACAGTGCCTGACATATCACACAATAATAAATATTTGTTGAAATAATAAATGAATGAAGGAAATTTTCATGCAGTTCAATACTTTATTGAGGCAATCACATGATTTTTATGCTATATAATTATATTAAAGGTTTTTGTAATTATATTAAAAGGTTTTCTAAGAGGAAACTTATATTTATAGAGGAAACATAATTTGGTTATTTGTGTTGTCTTTTAAGTTAGTGGCTGTATTCAGGCTGCTAACATTTTATTTAGGATATTTTTATATTCTATATTTTACTATTTTACTAGTGATATTGACTAATAACATTCCTTGCTTCTACCATGTGTTCAGTATGAAAAATCTACTCATTCTGTAAAATAAGTAGAGATGTAGACTTTTTCTGGATTTTGTAACAATTTATATAAGACTGGACAAAAAAAATTTAGATGTTTAGTAGAAATCAAATGTTGAAATGTGTAGATCTGTTCATGTCTAGATGTAAGTATTTTGGATGTTAGCTCAATTTCCTCAATTGACTAATTAATTTAAAACTTTTTTCTTCTTGATTGAGTTTGGATTGAGTATCTGTATGAATGTATATATTTGTATACTTCATATAAGTTTGTGTATGAATTTAGATAAAGTTACTTGTAATAGTCTCCTTGGTATATCTCTAGTGATGTATCTATAATAATTTTAACATTTTCTGGGGAAGGTTTCTTTCCTTTCTTTTTTTTTTTTTTTTTTTGATACAGGGTATTGATTTGTAGTTCAGGTTGGCCCTGGGCTCACTATGTAGCCCAGGCAAGCCTGGAACTCAGAAGTCCTCCTGCCTCTGCCTACCGAGTGCTGGGATTACAGGTGTGAGCCATCACACCCAGCATTGTGGCGTGTGGTAGTGATTTCTGGGATTATAGGCATGAGCTGCCACGTCTGGCATTGTGATATATGGTATCAGGGATCAAACTCAGGATTTTGGGGTTGTGAGGCAGATGCAGGAACTACTAAACTAAATCCCCAGTCCCCCCCTTTTTAAACTTTATTTATTTATTTTTTGGTATCAGGGTTGAATTCATGACCTTGTGAGACACATGCCAGAACCACTGAGCTAAATACCCAGTCCTTAAAGACTATCTTTTTTTTTGAGACAGGGTCTCGCTTTGTAGTTCAGGCTGGCCCTGAGTTCACTATGTAGCCCAGGCAAGCCTCAAACTCAGCAATCCTCCTGTCTCTCTTTCCTGAGTGCTGGGATTACAGGCGTGAGCCACCATGCCCGGCACTGTGGTATGTGGTGCTGATTGCTGGTTGATTGTTGGTGGGCGTGACTCACCATGCCCAGCATTGTATATGGTTACCAGGATCGAACTCAGGACCTGCGCCGGAACCACTAAACTAAATCTCCGGCCCCCTTAAAGACTATCTTATGTGCTCTTAATACTGTATAGCTATAATATACAAAGTTATATATTTACAATTGTCTGTTATAGAGAAAAATTGATATGACAAAAGATGTTTGACAGTAGAACATTGGATATATAAAAGATAATACAGGGCTGGAGATTTAGCTCAGTGGTTCTGGTGACTGCCTCACAAATGCAAGGTCCTGAGTTCTCCGGTAACCACACACAATGCTGGGCATGGTCACTCACACCCTCCAACAATCAGTACCACATACCACAGTTTCAGGCATGGTGGCTCACATCTAAAATCCCAGAACTCAGGAAACAGAGACAGGATTGCTGAGTTTGAGGCTTGCCTGGGCTACATAGTGAGCTCAGGGCCAGCCTGAACTACAAAGTGAGACCCTGTCTCAAGAAAAAAAAAAGGTAATATATAATTTGGAGCACTATGAATTTACGTAAAATAATATTATACATTATAGTCACCACTAAGAAAAAAGAGCATTCTTGTAGTAAGATACTGTTTGTGCATCCCCCAAATGCACATGTGAATATAGGTATAGCAAATAGCCCTATTTATCTACCAGAATGTAATACTGGTTACTTTTGGGTGGAATAATTATGAATTATTTAAAAATTTTTTGTTTTCTTTGAACTACAGTAGTGAGGTCCTATGTCAAAAACCCTAAATAAACAAACAAATAAATAAATAAATAAATGCCATTAATTATTTTTTAAAATGCTGTTACTTTTATTAACAGAAGCACAGTATAAGTTTTGTTTAGCCAACACTGATCCTGATCTTGGCATGGTGGCATATATCTGTAATCCTAGCACTTGGAAGGCTGAGGCAGGAGGATTTCTGTGAGTTTAAGGCCAGTCTTGGCCACACAGTAAGTTCAAGGCCACCCTGAAGTATGTAAATGAGACCCTGTGTCAAAACAGATGCTGGGCCAGGGATTTAGCTCAGTAGTTCTGGTACCTGTCTCACAAGTGCAAGGTCCTGAGTTTGATCCCTGGTACCAACAAAACAAAACAAAACAAAGAAACCTAGTTGCTATCTCTAATATTTTATAGTTTAAAATTTTAGGTCAAAGAGTATGTGTTTTTTTTTAAAAAAATAAACAAATATTACTCTGTCATAAAGAGTGATAAGTTTGAGTCATTTATACTCAAATGGATATACCTTGAGGACATACTCATAAGTAAAATAAATAGGTCACAGATGTGTAATACCATTTCTTTTGTCTGGTATGAGAAACTGAAGATGTAAATGAATTCTCAAATGTATGATAGATATTACAAAATAGAAAATATTCAAAGGGAAAAGGGGTAGGAGTAAGTAACGAGGGGAAAGAAAAAATTTGATGATAAAAAAAGGAAGCAAAGTTTATGTATATAGCAGGCAGGGCATTGTAGGGTGGGCAGGCAAGTGGGAGAAAACGAGAATTAAATTGTGTCATATGCGGGTACAAATTCTCAACATTGAGTGCGATCATGATGTGTATATAAAATGTACCAATAAAATCAGTTAAAAATTTTGGGTCAGGGAAATTACTATTCTTTAGAAACTATATTTTCAAAATACTCATGGTGCTTTCTTATTTATTGTGAATTTTTTTTGGGGGGGTCGCTGGGGATTGAACTTGGGCCCTTGTATGTCCAAGGTTGGCACAGTACCACTTGGGCTAAATCCCCAGCCCTGTTATGAAGATTTTGAAAGAAGTTGACTACTTTGGATATATAAAAACTTTTCTAATGTCTCAAAACACAAATTTCTGGGTATAATAATGAGATTGTGTCCAGTGTTTTCTCACCAAAAGTAGTCATAAACACAGAATGCAGTATCAAATAATGAGTTGCTAAAAATTCTATTACTGTATCATTTTTTATTTTAAACCTATTATAGAAATAGAGTGGAAGATAGAATTTTAGAAGTCCAAGTGAAATTTAAAAAAAAATTTGAATGAATAACAAAAAGAGTCCTCAGTTTTGCCCTGCTGGATGAGTGTGTTGTATTAAAAACACATTATTTTGTTATTGCACCTCTCAGAGCTGGACAGATGGGTAGCAGCAACAATATAAAACTGTCACTGGGTGGAGCTAGAATACTATGTAATTTCAATATACTCTTTAGCAGATTTCTTGGGAAAAAGAAATCATAAAATTTAAGGCTAAGGCTCTTAGTTGGCAAATATTGAAGTTGTGGCCTTGTGGAAACTGTTTTATGGTTTTCTTTATTATTGTGTAAGAGAACTAGCGAAAGATAAATTTATTTGGCATAAACTTCCTTTTCTTGCTGCCATCAGTAAATTACAGTCTTTTCATCATGTTCAATTCAGTACTATAACTCCTCTCTCAACTCAGCTCAGGAGGTAGTTAAATGAGTATATTATTTATTGATTCAGTGATATTTTAATATATTTCATATGGTATTTAATAGCTCTTAATCATTTCACTTGCTGTATCAATTACTGTAAAGTTGAGATAGGCTTTTAGGTAGTTTATAGTGTCCAGAATAGAGGGTCTAACTAACATTACCCAATATTTATTGACAGATACCAGCCTTTGGACTTCTCTGGGCAGGGTGAATACTTTAGGGGCTCAGTAAACATTGATCAAGATCTTTGAGATGAACTTTAGGGTGACCACTAGGTGAGAGCTGAGTAATTGTTCCCTCAAAGAGCTGAACTCTTCAGGATAATGATATATCAAGGCCTTTCTTGTTTTAATCTCAAAACTGAAAAAAAAGCAAGAGTTTTATATTATCTATGCATAGATACAATTTTATGCTTTTACCAAGGTTACTTAATTTTGCCAGCCTTTCCTCTCAGGTTTGATCCTAGAGTTAGATTAGAATCCTTCATTCTTTTTTATTTTTGTATTAGAAATTGAACTCAAGACCTTGTACTTGCCTGGGAGGCACAGCACACCTGAGCTAAATCCCCAGCCTAATACCCTTCTTTCTTAAGCAGGTTTAAGAAAATCATTACATACCTTTACTATGTGAAAGGAATGATGAAAATATATAGATATGGACCATTAAGCTGACTTGTAAAAAAAATGATGATTTTAAAAGATTATTTATTTATTTACTGGAGATTGAACACAAGGGGACTGCACCACTGAACTACAATCCCTGCCCATGAAAATTAAAAATAAAAATAAAAATGAAAATAAAAATCTTGAGACAGGATTTCACTAAATTGTCTAGGCTTGCCAAGGCTGTAATCTTCCTTTCTTGGTTGCTGAGCTGCTGAGATAATAGGCTTGTACCACTTTGTCTTGTTGAAAGACTTCTTAATTTGGTGTAGTTTTGCTACTCTTATACCTTTATTATTTAATTTTTCACAGAAGATAAGAAAAACTATATTTTAATTAATCAACTGCCAACACATCTCTAATAATTTTCACAAGTTAACTTCTGGTTCCACATTTCCAATCTTACTGCTTCCCCACTACCCATAAAATTCCTATGCAGAATACCATCAACATAATTGTATCATATGATTTCTGTTTCTCCCCTTTGCAAAAACATGCTGAATAATTTATCATAGTAGGCTTTATGAGTATTCCTAGAATCCTTATTTTTTTTGTACTGGGAATTGAATTTAGGACATTATTATTGTAAGGCAGGCGCCAGAACCACTGAGGTAAATCCTCACCCCTTGGGATCCATTTCTATATCAGAAGACTCAGCATTAACTATGTAGGAAGTAACTGGGAGCCATATAGATAATTTCCACTAAACTCAAATTAAATGCATTTCAAACTCAATATCACAGAGTCTTGAAAGGGCCCATAGCAAATGAATCATAAACTTAACACACTGCAGCAATTCCAGTTGTTAAAATACTCTGTCAAGGGCTGGAGATTTAGCTCAGTGGTTCCGGCGCCTGCCTCGCAAGCGCAAGGTCCTGAGTTCAATCCCCAGTAACCACATACAGTGGAGACTCACGCCCATCAGCAATCAATACCACATACCACAGTGCTGGGTGTGGTGGCTCACGCCTGTCATCCCAGCACTCGGGAGGCAGAGACAGGAGGATTGCTGAGTTCGAGGCTTGCCTGGGCTACATCGTGAGCTCAGGGCCAGCCTGAACTGCAAAGCGAGACCCTGTCTCCCCCGACAAAATAAAAAAATAAAAAAACAAAAAATAAATAAATAAACATTCTATCAATACTGTCCTTCAATTAGTTAAAATTGTCACTATCTGTAGGGTGATTAAAAATTTAGAAACTGCTAGCAATAATGACACATGATAATTAATGGCACAGGGATGGTAAATTTGTGTAGAAACATTCTTAAGAATACTCGTCTTTTAGGCAGGTAAGTTATAAAGCATAGAAATATTATTTCAAGACATTGTTTTCTAAGGTAACTTATTGAGGGGTAATCCATTCAGGACTGCTCCTGGTTCCCAAGAGCAATTCTTACTTTCCAATTCATTTTTGTACTCTTTTTAAAAGTTTATTGGTACATTATATATACACATCACAACTGCAGTCCATATTGAGAATTTGTATCATTATATGACATAACAATTCTCATTTTTCCCCTTTCCCTACCTACCCTATAACCCCTTACCCCTATATACACAAGCTTTGTTTCCTTTTTTATCAATTTTTTTCTTTCCCTTCATTATTTATCCCTAAACTCCATTTCCCTTTGTAATTTTCCTCTTTTTTTCCTTTTTCCTACTCTTTTTAAAAAAACCCAAAACAATCCAAAGCAAAATATAACATTGAATTTTAGCAAAAGATACTGATATTAAACATTGACTTAAAAATTTTTACAGATTTTTCTGATTCATTGTCATTCTGTATATCACTAGAAAATACCTTTTTAAGAAGTTAGCTTAAGAGGCGTAAGTACTTTCCTGTTGTTTAATTTATATTGTTAATCTATCAGAAAAAGGTGAAATTTCATTACTGAGATCATTGGTTATTTCATATCGCATACCCACATTAATGAAGAGTTCCTTTTTTTAGTGTCCAAAGGAAAAGAGAGCTGAAGTTTAGGTACTAGAGTTAGACAGTATCTAGTCTTATTATTGATTAGCTACTGCCTTTATGGCAAGTTCCTTTGTCTTTCTGGACCTCAGTTTATTTTTTTGTTAAAACAGGGTAGTAGTAATAAAATGTGAGGACTTCGTGGTAACATAAAGCATTTAAACCAGTGCTTGGAATAGTGAACTCTTAAAAAGTTGCAAGCTAGTGCAGTCCATTAATATTTTAACTTATTTGTTCTTTGAAATTGAGTATGTGATATGGACTGTGCTATGTAAACAGTATAACATTTATCTTAATTTTCTAATACATATATAATTTCATTAAATCCCTTTTGATATATTTAAGAATGTATTCTTTGAAATATTATAATAACAATAAAAATGTATTCTAGTGTTAAAAAGTGTAATATTTCTCAGGAAAATAAAAATTTAAAAGTTTATACCATATTTATCTTTTACATTGATTTAAAGGATATTGCTACTATGTGGAGGAATTTCCAGCTCAGGTATGTTCTGTAGATGTTATGAATTTTCATGACTTAATCTACTATTTATGTTATAAAATTATTAATATCATGTAGCTCAGCAGAAACAGTAATATAACATAATGAGAAAAGTTGCATCTCTGCTCCTGATACTCTTAATAAACACATTATTCATTTTTTATTCAATTTCAACTGCAAATAGCTATATTGAAAACATTGCCACAGGGTACATTTCTATTTTAAGGTGACAGCAAAATAATTCCTGAAGAGTCCCAGAAGTGAGAAACAAAGCATAAATTATATAGCAGATAGAAAAACATAGAAGATTCTGATGTCTATGAATAACTATATTTTCCCCAAGGGATAAACATTAGTGACTTTAATTAGATTATAATTGCTTGTGTGAGCCAGCTCTTGTGTGAGATAAAAATACTTGACAATGCATTATGACTGAGCTTTTCTGTCAGCAACATAGGATGGATTAATGTGAATGCCATTTAAAGGCGGGGCATTCCCTAAATGTAAACTAAGCCTTTAATCAGTGCCAACATGATGGAAAGCCACTCTTATAATTAGGTCAAATTCTATTTGATCTTGACAGTTTTACATCATGTTGAAGTTTACAGAAGACTCTATCTATGGAGGCCTCCAGGATGTTATCTCTTACTAACATACCTTATTTCACAAATGGGTTTGAAATAAGCAACTGAGTATTTTATTTTCTGGAGGTTTCCTTTTATACAGTTCCTGTCATTTGCTGGAGGACCTGTCTGAATATAATCTGGTCTGGGATTGAGGGAGGGATTCTGCTCCACATTTTGGGCCTGGTTTTGGAGTCTGGGTTTACTCCATCAGTCACGCTTGCCCAGAGGACTCTTGTTAAGAATATGTGTATTTTGGCTTTTCCTTAGGTGCTTAAAAAACTCCATCATAGGTTATAAAGTCCATTTCAGTGAGTCATTTCTGGGCTTTGAAAGAATGGTAACATTCATTAACATGCAAAAACCTAAAATTTTTATGATTCCTTAAATTTCTTGTTTTTGATTCTTTCGTACAAGAAAAAAAATTCAGTTGAGGCAAATCTATTAGCTATAGGATGTCTATGGATTTTGATTTTTAAAAATTCATCTAATAGTCAGGCCTGGGCTGACCAGCATGAATAATGGATTTTATTGAGGTTTGTAATGAGTTCATCTGTCACTACACTTGCCGTACTTCACTACATTTAGTCCATTTTCCTGAGGTACCTTTCAGAGCTGACTAAGTTCTTCAGAGCCTCAGAGCCTGTTGTCCATGCAGCCTAGGACGGTAACATCAGCCAGTGGCAAGTAGAGACAAGGTAAACTGGAGGAGCTACAACAGCTATCAACAGGGAGGAGCACCCATTCAGACCTCTGTATCCAGCTTTATGAATGAAAAGATGTTGGAAATCAGATATTTTCCATCAATTCTTTGATATTTAAATGTTAGCAAGTAGGTAAAAGAGAAACTCCGTGGCCATTTATATCAGTGCGGGCTCCTCATTTATGACATCTACATGAAAAATTTTTAAAATGCCAATCTCTATTACACTCCTTTCCCTCACTATATATCAGATATTGAAATGTGTTTTGGAGAAAAGTTGTCTAAACCAACATTTTTTTTTTTTTGCTTTTGAGACAGGGTCTCACTTTGTAGTTCAGGCTGGCCCTGAGCTCACTATGGTGCCCAGGCAAGCTGCGCGAACTCAGCAATCCTCCTGTCTCTGCTTCCCGAGTGTTGGGATTACAGGCGTGAGCCACCACGCCTGGCATTGTGGTATGTGGTGTTGATTGTTGGTGGGCGTGTCTCCACGCCCAGCATTATATGTGGTTACCGGGGATTGAACTCAGGACCTTGCGCTTGCGAGGCTTCGAGGCAGGCGCTGGAACCACTGAGCTAACCCTCCGGCCCAAAACCAACATATTTTTTAACTTTATCTTCTATCATACATATCAGTTTCAGGTATTTTCTAAAATGCATGTACCTGTATTTTAGATGCATATGTTTGTATATAACTAATGCTATTTTATAGCAGTGAAAGCTATGCTCCAACAGCAAAAATGAGGGAGAAATTTAGTTCCACTGGTAAACATCTGGGTCTCTGTTTATTTAAACTTTTGATTGCCCATATTGCTGGGTGGATAAGGAACAGATTGGGGGCTGTGGCTTAATAGCACAGAGTTTTAGTGCTAATTTTGCTGCTAATGCCAGGTGCCCTTTGGCAAGATAATCAACCTGTGCTGTAGTACCTTTTTTGAAAAGCCACTCAAAACAATTAATACACTTTGCAAATATAAAGTGCCATTGGAAAGCTTTTAAATTACAGAGGATGCAGTTCTGCGTAAACCAATTTTCTGTTTCTTAAATTGGTTTATCTATCTTTTTGTCTATTTATTTATTTTTTTGAGACAGATTCTTGCTCTGTAGCTCAGAAGTGGCCTTAAACTCGTTCTGTAGCCCAGATTGGCCTTGAATTTATTGTGATCTTCCTGTCTCACTCTCAATTGCTGGGATTACAGGTGTGTGCTATCACCACACCCAGTTTAAAAAGAGTTTTTAATACAGCTAAATTGGGCAGTCCTTTTTTGCTGTGATCAAGTATTTGACATAAAGTACCTAAAAGAGGGAATATTTATTTTTGCTCACACTTTGGAGGTTTCAGCCAATGGTTGGCTTTCTCCACAGCAGAGACATTGTGGCAGAGGGCCTGGTGGAGGACAGCTGCTCATTTCATGGTGGCCAGGAAGCAGAGAGCAGAGGAAGAGCCAGGGAGAAAGGGGCCAAGCAGGAGATGCAGTCTCCAGGGTCAGGTCCTCATGACCCACTTTTTCCAAATAGGCCCCCTTTCTGAATAGCCCATTCAGTTATGAACACATCAGTGTTATCCACTAACCGCTGATTGGGTTAGAGTTCTAACAGTCCTATCACTTCCTCATCTTTAAATCCACTCATAATAAACTGAACACAAGGCCCTATCTCATTCACTTGGAAGTGTGTAGTCATGATACTTTAGGTTTTGGCCTGAGAGGCCTGGGATTCCATTCTACTTTTGCTTCATACCAGGTATGCGCCACTAGGAGAATAATTCACCTCTCACTTTCCTTCTGTATAACTGGAAACAATAATCATAGTTATGCCACAGAGTCATTTTCATCCATCTAGAAGAGTCTATTCTTCCAGGCTGACAGGAGTGAGTACTGGATAAAGAGTAAACACTGAGTGGTAGCTGCAATTACTATTATAAAATGAAAGGATCATCCAGTCCAGATCCATACAAAGAAGTCTGATGGGAGGAATTTGATGTTGATTAATATCCTCAATAAGTATTTATTGTTAGAATCAAGCAAAGAGCTAGCAAACTTTTGGAAAACACTGTAATAGGGATAGGCCTTAGTTGGCTAGGAAAAGAAAGCATTATATGAGTTCTAATATTTAAAATAGTTTTAAAAAGGATATGAAGGATTACTATTACTATGTTTTTTTCTGGTACAGGGATCAAATTCAGGACCTGGTACTTGCCAGACAGGCAGCAGCACTACTGAGCTACATATTCCTGGCCCTGTAAAGGATTATTAGAAAGTTAATTCTATTTGTAGAGTGACTGAAAAGATCAAGATACACTTAAATTATATTAGGGGATATATGGAATAAAATCAAAACCTAATGTGTGAAACACTGAAATAACGTTATGTGGTAGTTAGTAGTTCAGGCTGGCCCTGAGCTCACTATGTAACCCAGGCAAACCTCAAATTCAGCAATCCTCCTGTCTCTGCCTCCCGAATGCTGGGATTACAGGCGTGAGCCACCACGCCCGGCACTGTGGTTGTGGTACTGATTGCTGGTGGGTGTGATTCACCACGCCCTATATTTTATCATTGTATATGGTTACCGGGATCAAACCAGGGACCTTGCGCTTGCTAGGCAGGTGCCGGAACCACTGAGCTAAATCTCTGGCCCAATGTGATAGTTTTATGAACAACTTTCTCTGCCATTTGTAGTTTATCTTTTTGGGTAGATTGTAGATCTTGAGGGCTAGAACTGTTAACATTGAGGGCCAGTAATTCCACCAATATTTTATTTTTGTTTGGTGGCAAACATGTAATATATGTAGAATTTGAAAAAATAAGAAGTGTTAATGAAAAATAATAGGTTAAAAATGCTCAGTGTAACTTTATAGTGGAAATAATGTTAACAGTGCGGGGACTCTTAGTTTTAAAGCTTAATCTTTATGGAAACATGAAAAGGAAATAAAGATACTTGGCAGTAATATGATAAATTTGCAGTGTATAATTAAATGCTTTCAATTTGAGATTTGAGAAATTAGCCCCTTGGAAAAAGATCAGAACTGTCTCTAAATGGATTTGGACATTACAATTGACTAGTAATGTGATATAGAAATATGTGTTAATAGAATACAGAATCTGAGAGGCAATTTAGAAGTAAATTCCAAGTCAGAAGCAGTTGAGATATATAATAGGCAACAAGGAGAGAGATCTTTTGCCAATGGAAAGAGGACCAAGAGATGGAGGAGGGGTTAGGGTAAATAAGGATTAAGATGCATTGTGTATATGCAGCAACTTCCCATGATGAATGTAACAATTATATACTTCAGACATGAACTAATAAAAATTAAAAAACTGAAAAAAAGAAAACAAAAAAGCAATTTGAGTATCACAATGGAGCATTTTTAAAAATTTGAATCTTGGGGTGGAGATTTAGCTCAGTGGTTCCAGTGCCTGCCTTGCAAGTGCAAGGTCCTGAGTTCGATCCCGGTAACCACATACAACGCTGGGCGTTGGTGACTCATGCCCACCAACAATCAACCAGCAATCAGCACCACATACCACAGTGCCGGGTGTGGTGGCTCACACCTATAATCCCAGCACTCGGGAGGCAGAGACAGGAGGATTGCTCAATTCGAGACTTGCTTGGGCTACATAGTGAGCTCAGAGCCAGCCTGGACTACAAAGCAAGACCCTGTCTCAAAAAAAAAAAAAATTTGAATCTTTATTGGTACAGTCAGCATTGAGAACTTGTACCAGCATATGACATAACTTAATTCTCTTTTTACCCACCATACAATCCTTTGCCCCTATATGCAAAGCTTTGTTTCCTTTTTTTTTTCCTCTCACTTTGAGTTCAGTCTGGCTCTGAGCTCACTATGTAGCCCAGACAAGCCTAGAACTCAGCAATCCTCCTGCCTATGCCTTCCGAGTGCTGAGATTGCAGGTGTGAGCCACCATGCCTAGCACTGTGGTGTGTGGTACTGATTGCTGGTGGGTGTGAGTCACCAAGCCTGTTATTGTTGTATGTAGGTACCAGGGATGAACCAGGGACCTTGTGCTTGCTAGGGAGTCGCCAGAACCACTGAGCTAACTTTCTGCCCTGCTTTGTTTCCTCTTTTTTTTAACCATCAAATTTTTTTCTTTCCCCTCATTACTTACCTCTAAACCCCATTTCCCTTTGAATATTTAGTATTTTACAATATGTCATGCATTCTAGAACTCATTTACATCTTCAGTTTCTCATACCAAAGATATATTTATACATCTGTTACCTATTTATTTCACTTACAAGTATGTCCTTAAGGTTTGTCCATTTGAGTATAAATTACTCAAAATTGTCATTTTTATGGCAGAGTAATATTCCATTTTATTAAAAAACCCCACATCTTCTTTATCCAGTCTAGGGTTGATGGGCATTTGGGTTGTTTTCAAGATTTGGCTATCATGAACTGAGCTGCTATAAATGTGGGTGCACATATGTTGCTGTGATATGAATCTTGTAATTCTTTTTTTTTGTGTGTGTGTGACAGAGTCTCGCTTTGTAGTTCAGGCTGGCCCTGAGCTCACTATGTAGTCCAGGCAAGCCTTGAACTCGGCAGTCCTCCTGCCTCTGCCTTCTGAGTGCTGGGATTACTGGCGTGAGCCACCACGCCCGGCTGAATTTTGTAATTCTTTTGTGTATATTCCCAGCAGGGGGATAGCAGGGTCAAATAGGACCTCTAATCTTAGTTTTCTGAGGAATCTCCACACTGATATCTATAGTTGTTGTACCAGTGTATATTTCCACCAACAGTGGAGAAGGGTTCCTTCCTCCCCGCAAACTTGCCAGCATTTGTTGCTGGCTAACTTCAAAATAGAGGCTGTTCTTTGTGGAGTGAGATAAAATCTCAGTGTTGTTTTCACCTGAATTTCTTGAATGACCACAGATGTCGAGCATTTCTTCATATACTTAGCTGCTTTTATATCTTCCTCTGAAAAGTGTCTGTTCATTTCAGATGCCCATTTTTGAATTGGGTCTTTAAATTTGGGAGGGTTGATTTTTTAAAGTTCTCTATATATTCTATATAGTAGCCCTTTGTCTGAGGAACAGCTGGTAAACATTATTTCCCATTGGTGGTTATCTTTACATTCTGCTAGTGGTTTCTTTTGCTGTGTAGAAGCTTTTTTGTAAGATGAGATCCCATTTGTTGATTTCTTCTGCTAGTTTTCGAGCTATAGAGGTTTTGTTCATAAAGTCTCTCCCTAAGCCAGTGTCTCCAAGAGTATTACCTAACCTGTTTTGCAGCAGGTTTAGAGTTTCTGTTTTAGTATTTAGGTCTCTAATCCACTTTGACTTTAGTTTAGTACATGGTGAAAAAGATTGTATTTTGTGAACAATAAAAAGAAAGTAACTGCGCAGATGTGCATTTTTATTCTTTAGGTTTACTTCTTTGTGATCATGGTCTCTGTCCTGGCAGGTAAGTATCCTTAGGTTTACTTTGTACCTAGAACTCGAGTGGATCAGCAGGGTAAACTCACATCCACAGTGGTTTGTATGCTTGGTGGAACAATTTATTTTGTTCAGAATAGTTATATAGAAAAAGGAAGATTTTGGATCTCAAGAGCATTTTAAGCACACTAAAGATATATTAGATATGGCATCATGGTTGGATTCAAGAACATTTTGGCAAACTGAAAATGGCAGACAAATTACACGTCCAGCGATGTCTGTAAAATCCAGAAAATATAGAAGTGAATCATGCAATCATTCGGGAAAAGTTTGAATAAACATGTCGGGTAGTCAACATATATCACATAATTTTTTTTCCCCCAGGGATTGAACTCAGGAGCTTGCACTTGCCAGGCAGGCGGTGGCAGCACTGAGCTACATCCCGGGCCCTACCACATTGCCTTTGCTATTGGAAGGAGAAAAAAGATTGTTACATGGTGGAATAAGAGGTCAGTGTAATCTTTGGGTGAGCGTGAAGTCATTACGTGGGGGCTGCTAGGGGCTGTCATTTTGAATAAGGCAGCAGTTGTCAAACTAGTTAGAGTAATGGTGAGCCAGGTAGTACTTCTCCAGAGGCATTTATTCTTGTGATCAGGAAAATATTAAAAACACTAAAACGGTAAAGGGAATGTGGAGAGGATAGGGATTCCAAGGCCAGTCTGAGGTCTTCCTCACAGTTACTGCAGCGGGTCATAGGAGGGGCGGAGTAGGGACACCAGGCTCACTTGTGCTTTGGGTAGATCCTGAGGGTGTGCCAGTTGGCAGGGGCTCCCCGCAGGCCTGCCTTCAGCCTCATGTGCCTCGAGTCCCTCTCAGACTTAATCTGCTTGTGTTTCTGGCGTCTCTCCCAGTTTATGGTATCTGTGTTCCATCGTGTGTATCTGTGTGTATGTGTGTGTGTGTGTGTGTGTGCACGTGCGTGTGTGTGCATATGCATACATGCATGTGTTTCAGTTTACACTGGAAGGGGAACAGAACCTGGTCCTCCTTCTCTTCCTTCCCCACATGGCTAGGCAGACACTTGGGAAAATGTAGAATCTGGCTAGAGTCAAGGGCCCCTATGTCAAATCTGGGCAGCAGGTAGTGAGCAGACAGCTGAGTCTCTGGGGTGCTGCCGGCCGTCTTCCTAGGCACCAGCACCTAGGCCCGAGGAAGGGAGGCCACCTTCCTCGGGCCTTCTGGCTCTGTCCTGTGTCCAGCCTCAGCATATCTACCCAGCACCTGGAGGCTGGCCAGAGCCCGCTGCAGCAGGCCCAGGAAACAGCCCTGACTGCAGAGAAGTCAAGCATACCAGGATGCCGGTCTGGCCCCAGGTTCTTAGAGAAGCATTCAGTGGAGACGTACTCACTTTCTCACTAACACGAGGTTTCTGTAATTTTCATGAGAGGAAAACTAATGTCCTCAGTCATAAATACTTGATAACTGTATTTAAAAGTAAAAGCAATGAAGTGCTTTCAGAGTCTGTCCTTGTGACCTGTTGAAGGTGGCAATTCTGAAGGATGTTCTATCTTTGTCAAGACAAATATAAAAAATGTTCATATCCTTTTAATTAGAAACTAATTCTACAGAAGTATCCTGAAGATTGATTTACAACTGTACCAAATGACTCATACATATGGTTATTTATTGAAGCATAATCCTTGGTAGTGATCAGCAAAACATAATTGTGCACTGACAGAAGAGCATTAAAACTGTGGCAGGTTTTATGAAAAGGGTTTTCATGTGGAAAAGGTTTCAGTTGTAGCAAACTTTTATACAGATCAGTCTTTATATGCAAGATGAATAGCTCTGTTCTGAAAACCCAAAATCCAGAGTGCTGCAAAATCTGAAATTTTTAAGATATTTGGAACCAGAAGAGACCTAGAATAGCAAAGGCAATTCTGGGAAACAAAGATAAGGCAGGAGCATCACGATCCCTGGCTTTAAATTATGCTACAAAGCCACTGTGATAAGAAGAGCATGGTACTGGCAAAACCCAGACCTGAGGATCAGTGGAACAGAGGAGAGGACGCAAAAACTCCAGACATACTCAAGCTCCTTACCTTTGACAGAGGAGCCAAACACCTTCACTAGAAGAAAGACAGCCTCTTTAATAAGTAGTGCTGGAAAAACTGGCTTTCCACATGCTGGACATCGAAACTAGACCCACACCTTTCACCCTGGACTAACCTAAAATTGAAACGGATTCAAGATCTAAATATTAAAGCAGAAACACTAAGTCCACTGGACGAGGGAAGAGATAGAATGCTTGAGGACATATGAGTAGGCAAACACTTCATAAACAAAACCCAGACCGCACAGAAAATACTACAAAGAATCAAAACAGAGACCTCATCAAAGAAAAGGAGAGGGAGAGGGAGAGAGAGTATAAATTTTTTTTTGTGGTACTAGAGATCGAACTCAGGGCCTTCTACATGACCGGCAGGTGTGGTGTCACTGAGCTGCATTCCTGGCCCTCAAGAGCCATGGTCCATATCTTAAAATGCTGTGAAAATAAGAAGTGTGCATTTTGTGAGGACTGTCCCCTCTTCTGCTTTTCCTTGTGGGAAACTTCTTTGAACCCAGGCTTTACTGCAGTATCCAGTATCTTCTAGAGTCCTGAGTTTTCTCGCCAAAAAAATTTTTTTAATAAAACCCACTCCAAATAATATATTAAAATGTACTTCAATCTCAGGGCAATTATGGTGAAATAAATCCCTAATAATGGAAGTGAAAAAAAAACACCTAAAAAGCTTTTGCATACCAGAATGAAGAGACAACCCACAGAATGGGGAAATTTTTTTTACCACCTATTCAGAATAAAGGACTGCAATATATAAATAACTCAAAAACATCAGACCCCCAAATTTAAAGACCCAGGGCAAAAATGGATATCTGAAATGAAAAAGTGCTTCTCAGATGAATAATTAGAAATGGCAAATAAATATATGAAGAAATGTTCAACATCACTGGTTTTTAATCATGTGCAAATTAAAACAATGCAGAAATTCCATCTCCAGAAGGAATGGCTGCTAACAAGAAATCAACCAATAACAAATGCTGAAGAGGCTGTGGAGAAAAAGGACTCTTCTTCACTGTTAGTGGGAATGTAGACTGGTGGCACCACAATGTAGACTGGTGTGGAGTTTCTCAAATAACTACAAGTAGAGGTTCGGTTTGACCCAGCTACACCTCTTCTTGGCATCTTCCCAAAAGAATTGAAAGCATCATACCACAGTGATATATGCTCACCCCTGTTGATAGCAGCACAGTCTGTCAGAACTAAATCCTGGATGAACAGAGACAAGCTCTCACTATGTAACGACATCTCAGTTGTGCAACAGCAGCAGGTACACAAAAAGTGAGAAGCGGTAAACTCACTACAGAAGGAAGTAGCTAAAGTCTAGGACCATTTGAAACTAGCAAAACAGGCCCTGCTTCACACTGCCAAGTGGCAGGATGTACTGCGTAGAGAGCAGAGCAGGCTCCAGAAGAACGTCAGTGAATGGAAGAGAAGTTTGAGGACTGGCAGAAAGAGATGGAGACCAAATAGCAACAACTTCAAGGGCTTTAGAATGATACTGAAGAAAACAAGCTCAAACTAGAGCAGCAAGAAATGAATTTTGAAACTCCGGAAAGAGACAGAAAGTGAAGAAAAAAAAAATTAGAAACCAGTCAAGTGACATTGAAGGAAAAGCAGCACCAGCTGGGAAAGGAGTTAATGGACTAGAAAAGCAAACTGGACCAGGTGCTCACAAAGGGGTAGGGATTCTGCAGGAAGAGGAGCGCTGGGCGAGACCGGAGAAGACGCCCTCCCAAACTCCACAGCCGCTCTCAGAGGGAGCTTCAATTACTGGGAAAGCCAAGTGAGCTGCTGGCTCCCTGAAAGAGACAGGCTATGAGGGCAGACTTCAGCCTCCTGCAGAGCCAGTTCTTGACCGGAACAAAGCAAGCCGAGCGACAGGAAGCACCGAAGAGCCAGCGGAGCCCCCTGGGGGAAAACCTGCTTGAGCAAAACAGCACCTGCGCGTAGCAGAAAATGGCCGCAGTTGCCTGGTTCTCCGGGACAAGCATGAGCCGGCCAGGGCCTCAGGACGGAGCTCAGGAGGGAGCCGCACGAGTACCTGGAGCTCAAGAAACACAGGGCACACCGGAAAGATCTGGAAGAAGACAAATGGAAATCAGTGACGCCTCAAAGACTCCTAAGTGTGAATGTAAAGATGAAATCAGAACCAGCCTGAGGAGCATCAAGTGGTTTCTTCCAGAACTGCCAGCAGGTCGAGCGGAAATGAGAACCTAGTAGAACTGGAAAGCTTGAAAGAGAACTTTCCATTTACAGTGACTAGTAGACCTTTATAAGAAAAACTGAACTTTTCCCAAGTTTAATGTTGGAAACAAAACTTTTGTAAATAAGGAGGGGAGGAGGATTGAAGGAGAAATGGGGTAAATAAAGTAAAATTAAAAAAATAAATTGGGGGGTCTAATTTTTTGTTAATTATGTATTTTTTGATATTAGTACTTTGAGGAGTAGCTAGCAAATTTTTTCCCATTCTGTAGGTTGTCACTTCCCTCTGCTAGTGGTTTCTTTGATTATGTAGAAGCTTTTTTTTTTTTCTTTTTCAGACAGGGTCTTGCTTTGTAGTTTAGGCTGGCCCTGTAGCCCAGGCAAGCCTCAAACTCAGCAATCCTCCTGCCTCTGCCTCTCAAGTGCTGGGATTACAGGCATGAACCACCATGCCTGGCTATACCATTTTTAATAATAAAAACCAGCAATAATAATATAGACTCAAATACAAAACAGATGTAAAAGATTATACAAATGAACATCAAGTACAATCATCATAGTGCTGTTTATAATAGCAAAAAGTCTGAGTCAGTTTGAAATCTGTAAATAGAAAATTAGATAAATGTATTTGAGTATGTGTCAATGACATAGCATATAACCATTAAAATAAGTATGTAAACCTATACTTACTCATAGCATATATTATTATTATTATTCAAACCTTTACTAAATTTGTTTGTAATTCTACAGTGTGGAATCTTTTAGAATCCATGGTTAACCAGAATGGGAATAGACAAGTATGAGCAATATTTTAGTTATCCCCAAGGAATTGACTCTATATTATTGAAGCAAGATCACAGTTAAACACTAGTCCTATCATTTCTTATGTTGCCTCTCTATTATGATTAATTAATTGTAATGTTCTTGAACTTGTCAGTAATTCTTTTATTGATTGAATCAAATTTCATGAGTTATGCCACAGTATCATTGTTCAGTAAATTGACTCTTTTGCATGAGAACATTAGTAATTTATACTGGAATAGTACAATTTTGGACAGTTGTATTATGAGGTTTTTCCCTGACAGTGCAGAGGACTGAATAAATGAGTATAAAGACTTATAACTCTTCAGCACTGTTTGCATGTGTGGCAAAGTACAAACTACATGTATATATGCCTGAATCTTAGTATTACCTGCTTGGTAAGAATATTTAACTTGATTTTCCAGGCTAAAACTATTTAGTATTTAAGGGTTAATGTACATACTGCTGCCTGGAATCTCTGTAAAATGTTAAATGTTTCACTTTTTTTTTGTTTTGTTTTTGTTTTCTGTTTTTTATTGAGACAGGGTCTTGCTTTGTAGTTCAGGCTGGCCCTGAGCTCACTATGGAGCCCAGGCAAGCCTGGAACTCAGCAATCCTCCTGCCTCTGCCTCCCGAATGCTGGGATTACACAGGCATGAGCCACCATTCCCAGCAATGCTTCACTTTTTAAGCAGTGATCAGTATTCTTTTTGTTAGTTGTTGATAACTAACATATTAATTTTAAAAATTTCCAACTGAATAAAAAATGAAAGATCTTTAATGTGAATAAAGGTATGCAAATGAGATGATAGGAGTCTCCCTTCAACCCATGAACATTTATTGAATCTGTAATATGTAATTTTTTCTATAAATCCATTAAAATATATTAAGTATACATGTAATATTCAATTAGTTAGAATTATTATGTGGAAAAGCTGGCTTTGAGGTCCTAGGATTCCATGTCTTCAATTTGTTTTTATTGTTTTTATTTTGTCTTTCTCCTCAATTTTTTGTACCTTCATCAGTAGAACGAGTGGATGACAAGGCAAATAAATCATGGTATTCATCTTGAATGAATATTTCAGAATATTTTATTGAGAATTTATTCTTAGACTTGATCAAAAACGGTGCTAGTTTTTCAACTCTGCAAGATAGAAAAAAGTGAGACATTGAATGTATGAAGTCAGAAACAGAAAACTGAAATTTAGCAAGAAAAATATCAGACTATGGAAACTAAAAGACAGATAAATACGCTAATGTATTTGCAGTTGAAGTTTTAACCATTCTTGTTAGGTAGGACGAAGTTGATGAAGGCTATGTACAGAGCCAAAAGATCTATCAGGCAAACAGAGTGGGCAGAAAATACATCTTGCAGTGTAATTCTTAAAAACACTTCTTATTCAATGGATTAACCCCTTAGGGAAGGGGTGGGAGTAACAAAGTGAGAAAAATTTGTAAATTTCAACAGTATGCAATCCAGTATATCTTGTGTGTATCTCATAATCTCCTAAGAGATTGAGAGAGTTGGTGTTTGGAAGATAGCCAAAATAGGGAATTTTAATTAAGATTCAGATATCTAGCCACAATTTTCAAACTGTTGACTAATATTAACAGTATCAGTGTATATAATAAACTCAGTGTAATCAAACCTATTTCTTTTAAAAACATGTATATTCCTAGTACTTGTGAAACAACTTCTATTAACTGTAAATCTGTATGTTAAGCTCAATGTATTAATCTTATTTCTTTTTAAAAGTGCCTGTGTATTCCTAGTAATCATGGTAAAATTAATTTTCTATGACACTGGGTCCAATGAATAACAAAAATTATCTAATTGTTGAAATTATTTTCAAGAAGGTTTCTCCACCTTCCTACCTTTCTCAGTGTTTTTATTTTGCTTAACTTTCTAGAATGCATATAAAAAATCTAGTTATTTCTGGCTTAAATTTTTACCTGGAAATTTTTTGATGTATTTTATATAGATTTTAACTAGCTACCTGTATAGTATTTTTCTTGAAACTTACCTACTTTATCTTGAAATTTTATTCTTTAATATAGTTTTCTTTTATCGTTTGCAGTAGAAAATCATTTTAGAAGCAATTATTTATACATGCTTAAACATTTTAGGAGAACAGTTGATACATGAAACTGATAGCTTTTCTTCCCCAGTAGTTACTTATGTTTTAAATTCTGAAATATAGAACAGGCTAACATAATGGAAAATTTCACTTAAATATTGGAAAATTACATTTAAAATACAGATGCATTTATCTGGGTGGGATTGATCAAAGTTTTAGATAAAGGCCAAGTGCTATTTAAAAAAAACTCCATGTATGATGTGTTTTCTAATACACTTACTTGAATTATAATTCAACTTTATTCAGTATGAGAAGAAAAATATAAATCAAGCTCTATCTAAGTATTTGATAGTGTGGCAACAATAAATGCAGTTCTAGGAAAGTGACAATTGACAAATTGTTGTCACATAGTTCCATAACAAATCTGTGAGCAGACAGGTTATGGACAGAATTTAAAGATGCTGTAAATGTTTCTGTGCAGTTTTACTGTCTTGACACATTTCTAAGTATACTTTTACTTTCTTCTAGTTCTTCTCTTGTCGGTAAATTAAGTACTCAAATGAGGTATTGATGCTGCAAGAATGCCTTTAAAAATAGATATTATTACCACAGCATATAATAGAAGAATTTGCATATCTTTATCTTTTTTTCAATTATTTTTTATTTTTATTTTTAGTTTTTTATCTTTATTGGTACATTGTATATATACATCATATCATGAGCACGCTCAATATTGGAAATTTGTACCACTATGACATAATTTAATTCTCATTTTTTCCCATTCTCGTACCTATCCCACAACCCCCACCCCCTAAATACATAAGTTTTGTTTCCATTTTTTACTACCATCACATTTTTTCTTTACCCCTCATTATCACACCTGTACCACATTTCCCTTGCCCTTTATTCTTTTTATATATTCAGTGATGCCAAGATTGACCAGAACAAGACCTGTTGATTGTGACCCTCCTCAAGCTTTGCTTATTAATGAATTTATGTGATAGTTTATGATTGCTAGAAAGCTCCTGCAATCTGTGTGGCTCTGATTTTAGTGGAAACTGCTAGAATGTTGATTTATTTAGGATAAGTTTTATAAACAACCTGCTAAAATCAAACCAGTCATCAGCATATATACCAAAATGAAACCAAAATCATATCAAAAGTAATTAGTCAAGAACAATCATTTTGGAACATCTATGGTCATGGTATTGTTGCTCAAATTATTTTTGGAAGTAAGTGTGTGTGTGTGTGTGTGTGTGTGTATGTGTATAATTATCCTTTGAGATGATACAATGGTAAGATACTTATTTGGAGGATAGTTTTTTGTCTTTTGTGAAATATAAATTCTTTTGTGAAATATAAAATAAGTTGAAGTTTATCATATTGGGAATTATTTATCATATTAGGAATTATTTTTTCACACTGTATTTTTACTTAATACTATTATTGTATAATTTCATGAAAAAAATTCAAAACTATGATTTTTAAAAGCACAAATTCTAATCATGTTTGAGGTTGCATATGTATAATTCCAGTGACTCAAGTGGGTGAGGCACAAGTTTATGGCTATCTTGAGGAATAGAGTGAGATTCTTGTTAACATTAAAAGTAAAATTTTAAATATTCTATTTGTAGCCATCCCATAGGTACACAGTTTGTAATTTATTAATAATCATTTTTGTTTGAGGACCTTTGACCACTTCTCTGAATATTTCTTATAATAGAATTCTAAAGTGAGACTATTTATCAAAAGTCTGTGAAAAAATATGAAACTCCACAGCATTGCATTAATTAGGACTGTTCAATTTGAATCAAGTAAGCTGTCTGGATTTCACTAGATAGGGCAGGGATTGAAGACAGCAATTTCTTTTTCCTTCCACCTAAAGATTAAGTGATGTTATCATGGTTAATTATTCACTTATCTATTAAATAGAGTCATTGCTTGTGCTCCCTTGGAATAACCTTATTTTTCTCCTACTTAATATATAAGACCAATCTAATTTGGCCTTAGAGTATATAAAATATACCTCTGTAATATTTTCACTATGTAGATATATAGACAGAGTGATTCAGGCGGAGTGTATAAACAGAGAAGTCTGAAGATAGAACTCTTGAGAATAGCAACATCTAAAGATCAAGCATCTAAAGAGGACTTCGATAGAGACCGAGAAACAGCCAACCTTGTAAAAGACTGCCAGAGGGTAGAGGATCATAGATTCCAGGAAAAGAGGACATTTCAATTGTAATGGAGGAATCAGGGGTATCAAATGAATCAAGGAGATCCAGCAAGATAATAAAGGAAAAGTCTTTAACGTCAATGCATTTGTTTTAATAGTTCTCTGAGACTAGAATGAGTAAAAAAGTGTACAAGGGGGTAAAGGGTGAAAATATGGGAGCCACAAGTGAGGAAAATTTTTCTTAAAACTTGAGCTTGAAAGGAATAAAAAGGGAAATTAGTGACCTGGGAGGCATTTTAACTGAAAAATACTTCAGTCTATTTGAACAGCAGGCAGTGTGTAGATGGGGAAGAGTTGAGGACACAAAAAAAGGGAGTGAATGCAAGTCTTTGAAACAGCCAGGGAATGGTTTCAGATTTATCTCATGAAGAAGGAAAGATATCTTTTCAGTCTGACAGGAGGAAAAAAGGCAAGTTACCATATATTTGAAACAATCCTTGAGTAATAACTGTACCCCGCCCCATGAAGTAGCAGATGAAACAATGGCTATTGTAAGAAGGGAGAAAGTGCCGGGCGTGGTGGCTCACGCCTGTCATCCCAGCACTCGGGAGGCAGAGGCAGGAGGATTGCTGAGTTCGAGGCTTGCCTGGGCTACATAGTGAGCTGAGGGCCAGCCTGAACTACAAAGCAAGACCCTGTCTCAAAAAAAAAAAAAAAAAAAAGGGAGAAGAGCTTTAAGTGAGTGGCAAATGTAGCATGGAACTACCTGAGATCACAAAATGGTTGGATAGAACTGAAAAGCAATTTTTCCTAGAAATCATAAATTTGAAGTGACAACAATCTATGAAAAGTGGGTTAGTTGTGAGTATTGTGAGGGCTAGATTCATGTTTGTCTTGTTTAGCAATATATCTTCTAACTTGGCACATAATGGGCAGTCATTATTTTTGACTGATTAACAGTTTTGTAATGTTTTCTGATGGCATTCAATAATGTGTTACAGGAGATGAGATAGCTGAAAGTTGACACAATCCAGAGGAACTTCTTCCCCTAAATCTCGATGTTTTATATCTCAGAGTGTGAAAATATATTACACAAAGGGGCTGTAGCAGTTGTTGCATTTGTAATCTACATTTCTTCTTTTTATGTAAAAAGGGAAAAGAACCATTTGTTCAAACCAGACATTAGACAATGATAGTCTTTATCAGAAATATGGCAGGGATTATTAAAGAGAACTAGTAAAGAGGGGAACAGCTATAGATCTGAACATGAAATTATGGCTTAGAGTCTGTTATTCTTGGGATTGGTCTCATTTAAAATACACCCAAAGCCACATTCCAAGTTTAGATATTAAACTTTGGAGGAAAATTCTTGAGTGATATGAAAAGGACTCTCTAAAATTGAATAAGAGAGTAACAGAGGAGGTGGCCAGGGGACTCAGAGGCCCTGAAACTCACCAGAATGGCATTCATTTTTCAGTCAATTCCATATCTATAGATTTCACGTCCTTAGGATAGCTGCTGACCAACTGTGAGCCAGCTCTGTACTTTGGTTCTCCTCAATAAGGAGTAGCAAGGGCAGCAACCGACGGACAACCTGCCTAATTGTGGATGAGGACTACATCTGGGGAGAGGTGATAAATCTGGAGAGTGTCTAAAGCTCCAGAAAGAAACATGAGATCAGGCCAACAGAACTGGGCTCAAGAAAAGCCCACAAGCCCATCTTAGAGCTTTACTCCAAAAATGACTCCCTCATATTTCAGGCTAGAGTTGGAGAATAGTGTCTATCATATTTAAGGGGGTATAATTAGGAGTCAGTTTTGGAAAGCGTTAATAGTTTACGATTGAGCCACAGAATGCTATAAAATAACTTCAGGACTTCTCGTATTACCGTACCACAATGACTGGGTGAAAGACAGTTGTGGGAGAATGGAGGCTAGAGATGCACTAAGCTAGAGCTCAGGCTAGGAAGGATGCAGGGCTTTGTCTTTTGTAGTAAGAAGCTAGAGTCAGCACATGTGGCCTTCAGAGGTGGCTGGACCCAAGAGTGCTGGTTTAAGTCCAGCCACCTGCTTGAACTCCTGCATGGCTACTTATATCCGGCACAGAAATTAGCGATCTAATTTCTTTCCCTAACTATCTGTGAGCAAGGACATGCTTTGGCTCGGAAGGTTGCCCTTGCCTGGAGTACATGAACAAAGGAGCATCTCACAAATGCATAGTCCATAAAGCAAGCTGGCAAGAGCTGTGACTTGCTGGGTTCCAAGACTGCAGATGCTAGAAGGAAAACCTTCGTTTTTAATTTCCTGAATTTCTTTTAATATCTTTTCCTGGATTTTCTGTTGATTCTAATTCTTTGTTAATCATTTATGTTTTGTATCATTGTGTTTAGCTCAGCTAGCTTTTTCCCATTGGTACATTTTAGGTATACATTATGATTACATCCAACTTGAGAATTTGTACCTGTACATGATTTATCTTGATTCTCTTATTTTCTCCTTCATTTGCCATCCCTATAACCTGCTTAGTGTATTTTTAAACTTTTTTTGAGACAGGGTCTTGCTTTGTAGTTTAGGCTGGCCCCGAGCTCACTATGTAGCCCAGGCAAGCCTTGAACTCACAGCAAGAGTTTAGGCTGTCTCTGTCTCCCAAGTGCTAAAATTACAGTGTGAGGTACCATGCTCAGCACTGTGGTATGTGGTTACCAGGAATTGAACTTGGGACCTTGCGCCTGCCAGGCAGATGCAGAACCACTAAGCTAAATCCCTGGCCCTGATCATTTTGTTTTTTAAGTCCACTATTTGTTTGGTAATATCTTCATTCAGCTCATCAAACACATTATTGATTTGGCTTTTCTTTTGTTTTCTCTTTTATCATTTTAAATAATTCAGTTGTTTGGCTTGGGCTTTCCCCATTGGTGTCCCATAGATCAGCTTTGGGGAAGCTGAGTTTTTGGAGGCATTTTGTTGCTTGGTTTTCTCACTGTATGTATGTACATATGTAGGTATTTATTTATTTATTGAGGCAGGGTCTTGCTTTGAAGTTCAGACTGGCCCTGATCTCAGTATGTAGCCCAGGCAAGTCTTGAACTCAGGAATCCTCCTGCCTTTGCTTTGTGTATAGTTAACTACAGGGCTTTGCTTCTGTCTGAGATCTGACCATTATCATTAATTGGGGAAGAAAGTACAGTGAAACTTGTTCAGTACAGTTGTCTAGCAGAGAACTTCAATATATTGTGTGTCATAAAGACAAGCTAGATATTAACAAGCAGTAAGAACCAATTAATAGCAACAACTATGCCACCACTCACAATGGGAAAAAAAATCAGCAACAATATAGTCAAAGACAAATTGAATATTGACATGCCATAAAAACCATTAATGACTCTGACCACTGTTTTTCTTTTCTTCTTCTTTTTTTTTTTTTTTGAGACAGGGTCTCGCTTTGTAGTTCAGGCTGGCCCTGAGCTCACTATGTAGCCCAGGCAGGCCTTGAACTCAGCAATCCTCCTGTCTCTGCCTCCGGAGTGCTGGGATTACAGGTGTGAATCACCACGCCTGGCACTGTCATATGTGGTGTTGATTGCTGGTGGGCACGAGTCACCATGCTCAGCATTGTATGTGGTTACTGGGATCAAAGTCAGGACCTTGCACTTGCAAGGCAGGCACTGGAACCACTGAGCCAAACCTCTGGTCCTTCTTTTCTTTTCTTTTTTTCCTTTTTACAGTATTGGGGATTGAACTCCAGCCTTTGTGCTCCCAAGGTAGCTGTGGTACCACTTGAGCTAAATACTCAGCCCTCTTTTTCTTTTTTTTTTTTTTTTGAGACAGGGTCTCCCTTTGTAGTTCAGGCTGACCCCTGACCTCACTATGTAGCTCAGGCGAGCCTTGAACTCAGCGATCCTCCTGCCTCTGCCTCCCGAGTGCTGGGATTATAGGTGTGAGCCAGTAAACCTGGCAGACTACTGTTTTTAACAATAGAAAAGAAATAATGATACTAATAATAATATAGACACAAAGACAGAACAAATATTGACATATTGGAAATAACTATGAAATGCAACAACTATACCACAAGTAACAATAGAAAAATAATCAATATTAATAGCATAGAGTTAATTAAATACCTATAGGTTAATGCCTATAAAAATAAAGTAGTTGGAAAGAGAAAATGAAAAATACTTGGAAAATAGAAAATGAAGAGAGAAAGTAAAATAAAAGGTCAAGTGAAAAAGTTAACATTGGTAGAATTAGATAAAAGCAACAAAAAAGAATGAAAAACAAAGAAAGTAACAAGAAGCAAAAAGAAGAAAGAGAGAAAGAAAGAAAAACAATGAAGAAAAAGAAAAATGAGTCTAAATTTTTTTTTTTTTTTGGGACAGTGTCTCACTTTGTAGTTCAGGCTGGCCCTGAGCTCACTATGTAGCCCAGGCAAGCCTCGAACTCAGCATCCTCCTGCCTCTGCCTCCCGAGTGTTGGGATTACAGGTGTGAGCCACCATGCCTGGCGAGTCTAAAAATTTTTATCATTTGTTTGAATGAGTGGTTTCTTTCCAGAATCTGCTATATTGAAATCCAGATGTGGGGCACAGCTAGTGAGTCACTACTAAGTCCTGTTATGATCTTACATTTATGTTTTTGTATATGAATGCTGCATCCTGTGAGATGTGGTTAATCAATTATGTCCATCCTAGGGCTGTATTCACTCAATCCATTCCCAATTTCTGTGTTGCTGTGTATGTCCCTGTCGCAGTACGTGATCATGGCATAGCACAAAAGGATGAAAAATTACTCAAAGTTTATTCAGAGTCAGTGTCCAATCCATACCCCAAGGGAGCCCAGAGGGGCTGCCATAACCAGAGACCCCTCAGTGTGAAAACTCTCAAATGAGAGCCCCAAACTGAACCCTTTGTGGCCTTTTATCGATAGAACCAGGAAGCAAGGATCAGTGAAAAAGAAAGGCATTTGGGGATGGACACTTGTAGGGAAGAAGAGAAGAAAAGGGGAAGGTCAAGATGATCTCTTAAGTAACTGACTCTGGCACAAATTTAAATGATAAACAAGTATGGAGAAGCAAAAGGCCAGAGCATACATACTTTAAGGTGATGCATTTTGACCCTACTGTGATTTGTGCAAGAGCAGGGTGTCTTTTAATCTATGACCATACCCTCCGGGAAATCTTAGATATGAGGCTTCAAAAGTCCCTTACCTCTACATGTCTCTCATACATACCTCTGGCCAAAGTTCCCACGTACCTCTAGTCATGGTTTTCTCCACTTATTTTTATGCCCTTTGAGTTTATGAGGTGATGCCCCCAGGCTCCTCTGTTCCTACAACCCAGGCAATGGCAGTCTTTCAAGCTGGTGTGTATTCTTGTTCACTTTGGTAGATGGGAAAAGCAAGCATACCGTTGAGCTTTATGGTGAATATAGTCATCATGGCAGTATGGGGGGCATCAAGCAGTCTGTTGGACTTAGAGTTGGCACTTTTAGACCAATACTCCTCAAAAATCACACACGGTGGGCCTGTTTTCTCACCATGGAGAACAGGAACTCTGTGTACTTCCTCCTTGAGCTCAGACTTCTCAAGGAATCGATATTTAGTCAGCACCCTCTCTGCGTGCCTTTATTTCATGGCTATCTCCTTGTCCCTGTGGTAGGATAACCCCAGAAACCCTGAAGAGTAGTCATTTTGTGGCATGTGACTCTTAGAACTGTTCAGTGTTAAACAACCTCTTTCTGAAATAGCTTCCGGTTAATCCCTTTCAAATATAGTGGGTGGTTTACTTGACTTCTTCTCCAACTCTAGTCTGTCATGTATATGGAATCTGCTTCAGAGTAAAACTCCACTGTTTTTGCTGCTTATAATAACAAAGGGCTTTTCTTGGGCTAGTGCTTCCACCCTGGTCTGCTTTTCTCTCTGGGGCCATTGACCCACTTTAGGCTTACCTCATATCTGCAGAGAGAGACACCACTTCCCAGGAGCCAGGATTAGGTTGCTGTTCCAGACTTGCTTCATTCTTTCCTCTGCATTGTTTTCAGATTCTCCAGCTTCAATGTAGTTGGTAATTTTTCTGTTGATTCTTTCTTCATTCTTGGAGATCTACTGCTTTTATTTTTCTCTAAATTGTTTTCTTGGGATCTCAATTGTAGCTTCTAGCAGGTCCCAGAGAGGCTGTATTTTACTGCTGGTCTTTACTTTGCCATTTTCATTCTCCAAGAATAAGATTTTGTTATTTGCCACAATATGTATGATCATGACGTACATTATTATGCTAAGTAAAATAAGACAGACTCAGAAAGAAAAAACATATTGCATGACCTTGCTAACATGCATAATTTAAAAATTTCAAATATATAAATATTGAGAACAAAACAATTATTGCTAGTGTAAATTGGGGAGAAAATAGAGAGATACAGGTAAAACAATGCAAACTACAGATACGCAGGATGAACAAGCCCCAAATCTAATAATATACAAGGTGAAATCTGTAGATAATTATATTGTACAAGTTTCATGCTAAAGGCTTGGATTTTATCTACTCTTGCACAAATACAAAACAAAAATGATTATGTGATATCAGGGATGTGTTTATTTGTTTTATTAGAGTAACTTTCTTACATCTTTTTAAAAAAAATTTAAAAATTTTTTTGAGACAGGGTTTTTGCTTTGTAGTTCAGGCTGGCCCTGAGCTCACTATGTAGCCCAGGCAAGCCTTGAACTCAGCAATCCTTCTGTCTCTGCCTCCCAAGTGCTGGGATTACAGGCGTGAGCCACCACACCTGGCTTCTTACATCTTTTTATATTTCATAGCATCATGATTGGTACTTTAAGTATATATAATGAAATTTACTTAAAAAGAAAAAAGTAAGGCAGATACCTTAAAGAATGGCATACATGTGAAACTGGAATTCTTTTATTTATCCATCTGTGTGACTTACAGCTATTGAGAACTGTTTCAGGTACTGTGTTAGGCAAAGGAAAAAGGTAAACACTGGTAATTAAGACCATAGCATAGTGACTAAAGAATTGGAGTTTTCACAAGGGCCTGAGTTCGATCCCTGGTACTGCAAAAACAAACAAACAAACAAACAAAAAACCAAAAAAAAAATCGAAGAAGAAAAGAATTGGAGTTTTAAATTTGGAGATTATTCAGCAACAAGAATGAGCCAATGTTTAGTCACTGGCAAGTGTGGGCTGAACTTTCAGGTACAACTTCTGCGGCTCACTCCAGTGGCTGAGGTCAGGATGGTAAGCAAGGCAGTGATTAGTTGCTTCTTTTAAATTGGTTTGGAAGATGGTGCTTTAAGGTGGTCAAAGCAGTTGGATTCACCAACAAGCTTTCCTTGCATACTATTTTTCAGCTTTATTTCTTTGAGGCCAAAAGAAAAATTTCTAGTTAAATCTCACAGATAAAGTTCTAGCCTACTGAACATAAATATACTTTTAAAAAAGACTTAGGATGCTTGATAGAAGTGTATAGTGAGTAGTAAAAGATCCATTGCCCTTAATCTTCCTCAAAATACTTCTCTTTGAGCACACTTGCCACTTTTTTCCGTGTTTTTTTTTTTTTTTTTGGTATCGGAGATCAAACTCAGGCCTTTGTGTTTACGAGAAAGTGCTAAAACCACTGAAAATCCCCGTCTTATTCTTTGCACTTTGGAAACAGTTCTGGAAAGGCTGTTTGTTGAGTGTCTTTATAAGGTGTGATTAAAAAATACAGCGAATGCTGTTGCCAAGGGTCATTCAATAGAAAGACAGGCTCATAAAGACATTACAGTGTGTTTTCATCCACTTTATTCACTAAATCTATCACCATGTGACTTCTGGCTCGTCCCTAAAGTCAAAACAACTATGAAAGGTAAATATCTTTAATTGAATCCAGACATGTGACAGCTATAACAGTGTAACTAAGACACTCATAAAGAGACTTTTAGAACTGCTTCAGAATATAGCAAGAATGTTGGGATAAGTGTATTCAAAACAATGGGTAGTATTTTGAGGGAGATTAATGACAATGTGGCTTTCATTGTAATACTTAAAATAATTAAACATTCACTGTAGTTTTTGATCTTATATTGTAAATCATTCTAAGGAGCAAATACAACCTTCTGTATGCATCACTGTTGAATTTTTGTCTCATCATTTGAAAAAGAAGTCTCTTCAGTTAGTATGCCAGATATTATTTACAAAATTGTTTATTGTCACAGTAGGTGCTTAAAATTTGTCTAGTAATCCTAATAATTTTTAGCTAGAAGCACATAGGAATCTGTGCAAATTATTTCACTGCAAACCTGTATTATTTAGATTACTAGAGGAAAGTAGGGGATGGATTTAAACATGAGAATCTCTGAGGTAGAAAAGAGAACAAAAAAGGAAGAATATAGGAAGCCTCCAAACTGTTGTTGATTATTTAAAATTTCCATCTTCTAAAGGGGATAGAATCAAAATTTTTCTGTGAATGCTACTTGTCCTATGCTCTCTGAAATGATGACTGTATTTCACATTATGCCACAGGCATTCTCACTCATTAATTCAAAGTCTTCTGGTTAACCTCCTGAAATCCATGAGACTGCATATGGAGGCAATGAAATAACTGATTTCTACAATGTTTGTATGATAAAGCTCAATTCACTGAATAAATTACAAATGAATTGAAATGTAATAAATTAATAAAGCCTCAATGTAATATGCCATTTAATATGTTCAGGAGGGAGTGTTTCAGCTGTTAAATCAATTAAAAGCAAAATAAATTTTAAAATGCTCTATTATTCATTAAAGTACTTTAGTGCCTCATTAATCTATTTTAGATCACTCAGGCCCATAAGTGCATATTGTCAAAAGCTGATAAAGTGTGAGAAATTACTTTTCATCCCAAGAGCCAACTGAATATAGTAACAGTTCTAAAGGTGTTGAGGTCAAGTCTTTTGGGCATAAAGTAAGTATCCTTGCAGATTGAAAACTTTTAAAACAAATATTAAGAGGAGCTATTTTCATGTTTAGATGCAATCACACTTTGAAAGTTATTATGTAAAGAATGTTTGAGTAATTTGTTGGAAAATGAATGTACCTTGAGACCATTATTTTCATGAAATAAATCATACCATTTGTCTTATGTGATAAGCTCAAAGTATAAGTAATTTAAAGAGCAAAATAAAAGAAAATAGGAAACAAGGAAACAGGTCTTTTTCAATGCAAAAGGGCTCCAGAGATGGAGGGGAGAGGAAATGGAGGACAATGGGAAGTAAAAAGAATTAATTTATCTAATTTTATAGTTATCCTTTTGCTTCATAATAGGATCTTTCATCTAGCTTTATTCTTCTATTGTTTTATTTTGCAAGTTTTTCTTCTTGCATTCTCCCTTCGCAGTCCCTTATATCTTTATTGGTAAACACTTAAGCTTTATTAATCTTTAATTAACTACATGCTACTACTATTGCATTCACTTATACTGAAGGTATCATTATCACATTTAGTAGATGTCTACTACTGGTCAATAGTTTGTTTTAGGGTTTATACTATGATTATAAATTTCTGAGATGAAATATTATAGATTTCTGATTTTATGTCAGTATCTAATTTATTTTGGCTGATACTGGTGATTAACTTGATATGACCCAGGTTGTATGATTGTTTCTATTAATAGATTTTCTCTGTAGGTTAATACACAGGTTGCCTTGGTGACAACAGTACTACTGTGTATTGGTGACTATTACCCTGCATCCTCTCTTCCAAAATTAACAAAAGTGGTTGAATCTTGGGACAAAGGCAAAGTCATACCCTGAGTACGTCCCAGACTGACTAAAGAGCTCTCCATATTGTCAACAAAATATTTCCACTAAATCCCAAACCTAATCACAAAACAAACAGATAAACAAAAAACAACAGAAACATGAGAAGACAAAGCAGTAAAATACCTTACAAAACTCCCAAGTCTCCCAAACCTGATCCATGAGGCTTTGAGAGGGAAGAAAGCAAAAGCCACACAATGAGTTATTTGTAAGGATAACATAGGAGATTACAAAACAGATTAATAAATTGTTTGGTAGGTTAAACACAGAAGATATAACTAAATAGACAATCATAATAAACAAATGATCAGTGAATTTACAAAAGACACTAATAAAAATTTAGCTAAGCTAAACAAAGTGACACAAAACATGAATGACTAGCTTAGGAAAGAATTAGAATCCATGTAAAGAGATACAAAACATATTCAGGAGATTAAAAGTTATATTGTGAGAACCTGTAGATGTAAATGAGATAGATTTTGTAAAATAGGAAATATTCAAAGGGAATGTGGTGGGGGAATGTAACGAGAGGAAAGAATAAATATTATTTGGAAAGAAAAAAATAGCATGTATATAAGGGTTGTAGGTGGGTGGGGATAAAGGTAAAAATGAGAATTAACTTCTGTCATATACTGGTATAAATTCTCCAGTGTTGAGTGTGATTGTAAACTGTAAATAGAATGTACTAATAAAGAATTCAATTTAGAAAAAAAAGTTATATTGCAAGTATGGGGAGCAGAAGCAACCAATTGAAGACAGAATATTAAAATTAGAAGATAGAGATGTTTTCAGAGACCAATGACTCAGCAATATCTTAAAAACAACAGGAGAATATAAAGAATGGATCCAACAATTGCTGTATGTCTCAAAGACTAAGATTAGTTGAATAGATAAAAATAAGAGAGCATGAATATAAAAAACCTGTTCACAGAAATAATAGAAGAAAACTCAAACGTAGGAAAAGAACTTTACACATGGGTAGGAGAGGCATATAAACCTCAAATGATCCTGAGGAAAACCTTCCCTCATATCATAGTGAAAAGTCCATAAATTCAACAGAGGGACAGAATCTTGAAAGCTGTTAGGCAAAAGTAATAAATCACTTATAAAGGTAAAGTGATTAGAATTACAGAAGACTTTCAAAACAAACCTTAAAGTCCAGGAAGCTAAGAGAGAGTGCTTCAAGTCCTAAAAATTAACAACTTCCATCCTAGATTATATATCCTGCAAAACTTTATTTCTAAATTGATGGAGAAGTAAGGAATTTCCATGACAAAAAGCACCTCAAGAAATTCATGACTACCAAACTAGCACTACAGAAAATTTTCAAAGACGTAGAAAGAGACAGTAAAGCCAACAATGCCAAAAGAATCTAATAGAATAACTACAGCAGGCATGGTGAGCAGTTAAGAGGAAGGAGGGAAAAAAAATTGGAAATCAGCAACAGGAAAATAATGGACTGACAGGAATTAGTCATTACCTTTTAATGATAACTCAATGTTAATCATCTTAATTCACACAAATTGGCAGAATGGATAAAGAATCAAAACTAAGAGATATGCAGTTTACAAGATACAATCAAAAGAGAAATGTACAGATTAAACATCAGTGGTTGGAAAACAATATTTCATGTAACAGAAACCCAGGAGAAAAGAAGTAATTATGCAATCTCAGACAAAGTGGATTACAGGACAAAATTGATCAGAAGAGGCAAATAAGTTCACACTATATTTGGGTAACAAAAGTTTAACAGAAAGAGATAACCATTATAAACATATATGTGCCAAACTCCAGAGTACCCATAAAATAGTCAATACTGTACAAAAGAATTGATAAAAACAAAACAAAAAAATAGATGAAAGACCTCAATACTTCACTGGCACAAATACGCAGATGAACCAGAAACAGAATTAACAAAGAAATATTGAAGTTCAATAAGGCCTTTGCACAATGGATTTACTAGGTGTTTACAGAGTGTCCTGTCCAACAGTAACAGAATACACATTTTTCTCAGTAGAATATGGGACTTTCTCTAAGACTGACCATATTGTAGTCCACAAAGCATGTATCTTAGTTACCTTTCTTGTTGCTGAGACAAAATACCTACAAATCAAAGTTAAAGGAGGAAAGTTTTATTTTATAGCTTGTGTCTAGAAACTTCCCCAAAGCCTCATAAGGTCATAGGTAGGTTTTTTTGGAGGTGGCTATGTGCTGTGATCAAGGACATGATGATGGGATTTATTCATGGTATGGTGCTAGGATTAAGTGTAAGAGTGCTATTTGCCCTAAGGGGAGGTATCCTTGGAAAGATATAAGGGACAGAAAACTGCCATGAACTGTTTCTTCTCTGTGAGGCTGCTCTGCTGTGTTATCCTGCCTTGGATCCAGCTGATTATAGAGTGAAGCTTCTACAAACTGGCTGAAATAAACTTTTTCTCTTTTAACTTTGGGTGTCAGGTATTTTGCTTCAGCAATGAGAAAAAAAATAACAAGAATTTGGTACCAGAGAAGGGGAATTATTTTTGTGACTCTACTTGACCAGGTTCAGGAGCCTTTAAAACTGGCATTTAGGAGTTGTTTGGAAAGGTTCTGAGATTCTGAGATTCCAAAGACAAGCCTTGGAAAGCCTTAGAAAGACAAGCCTATACTTGATGGGAGAGTCTTATCAGAGTTCAGAAGACCAGAATGCTGATAGAAATGCTGCCGTGGAAGACCAGACTCAGGAGGTTTCTGTTGGGAGGGACTGCATTGCCTGTTAGATTCCAGATGACATGTGTTATGGCTTGGAAGAAAGTTTGTCTGCATTTTGGTCGTGTCCAGAGACTGCCTGAGACTGAGATTTTAGGGTAGTAGACTAAATAATCTTGCAGAAGATATTTCAAGGCAGTCTCATGTTGAGGACTCTTAACCAGATTTATGTTGAGAATCAAGAGCAAAGAGCCCAGTGGAATGATTTAAAATATTGTGAGTTTGGCTAGAAAAAAGATTCAATAAAGTTGTAGCCTACAAAGATGGAATGGAAGAGAACTTGGTTGCTGAAAAGAGCAGCAGGAAAAAGCCACATATTTCAGAAGAAGATGACAGAAAAGATGGCCTGAGGATATCAGAGGACCAGTAGAACTCTCTAGCCTTTGTAGCCTCAGCGTTGTAAAGATGAAAGACTTTGTCTTGGAAAGATAGCCTTAGAGAACCATATTCCAGAATGGTGGTGACCTATAGAATTCGTTCGTTGGGGCAGAGTGCTCATAGATCCAGGCACATGATCGCTGGAGCTGAGAGAGAGAGAGAGAGAGAGAGAGAGAGAGAGAGAGAGAGAGAGAGAGAGAGAGAGAGAGAGAGAGAGGTGGCTACTGCTCTATCTGGCTATAGAACCTGCTGTCATCGTGCAGTGCTGGTTGTAGGTACATGAATAATGCAAGAGTTGTGGGGTCAGGAAGGGTTCTTAAAGATTTCAGAAGAAGGTCCAGAAGGCCAGGCAATGTGTCCCTGAAAGGGCAGTGTGTGAAGCTGTAAGTGAGAAGCCAAAAGTGAAATGGAGACCCCAGAAGTTTGAAGAAGCCAGAAACATGTATCATATGAGTAAAACTGCAAAGAGAGGTCAGAACTGTCCCCAGAGAGAAGCCATTGAAACTTTAGTCACTGGCAGTGCATAGGGGAGGAGCCACTGAGGCCCTTTGCTGCAGATTTCTGGGGATATTGGGCCTGGAACTATGGATTTATGTTTGCCCTGCTGGATTTTGGACTTGCTTTCTTCTCATTCCTTCCTGTCTCCCTCTTTGTATCTTTAGGAATGAGAATGTCTATCTTGTGCCATTAAATGTTGGAAGTGTTTACCTTTTTTTCTTTTCATTTGTACAGAGACTCACAAATAAGAATTTTCTTTAAATCTTAGAGATTTGGGACTTAAGACTTTTCAACAGTGATGAAATTGTTAGGACTTTGACAATTCTTAGAGGTGAAGTAAATGCCTTTTGCATAAAGGGATGTCCATGAATCTTTGGAGGGCCAAGGACAGAATGTTATGGTTTGTGTTTAGATGTCCTCCCAAAACTTCATGCAGTCATAGGTTGGACTTTTTCAAGGATGGCTGGTTTTAAAGTGTGTAATTGACTCATGGTGCAGGATTAGGAGTGCTAGAATTAAGGGTGTGAGTGTTATCTGCCCTAAGGTGGGTAGCCTAGAAACATTAATCTAAGGGCAAAAAAGGGGCGTGGTGCTATTTCCTCATAGTTGGCTGCTTTTTTGTTTTTTCTGTCTTCTGCTTGCTGTGAATTGTTTCTCCTCTTTGATGCCCCTCTGTCATGCCACCCTGCTTTGGAGCCAGCTGATTATGGACTGAAACTTCTACGAAGTATGAGCTGCAATAAACCTTTCTTCAGGTGTCAGATATTTTCCCTCTGCAATTAGAAAAGTAATTAAGACAGTTTATTTGGTTCACAGTTTGTGGAGATTTCAGACCACAGTTGGCTGTCTCAGTGGCAGGGTGACATGGTAAAGGGACATCACAAATAAGAAACAGTGCACAGTGGGCAGGAGGCAGCAAAAGAAGCAAGCAGCAAGCTGCAAGCAGCAAATGACAAGAGACCAAAGCAGCCCTCTTTCTGCCCCTTAAGTTTTATCCAGGTAGCACTCCTACCAAAGGTGCCCCTTCCGATTATTATCCACTCCCAGAACTATGCCACATTCATCAATGAACTAATTTAGTAAGCACATATCCTTTGATCCCAGCATCATACATTTAATCTCAATATCATACATTCTAGATCTAGTCACCTTTAAAAAAGTCCCACCTATGACCTCATGACACTTTGAGGGGACTTCTAAATGCTATCCATAATAGCATGCTTAAGTAAGTATAAAATAATTGAAGTTGTTCCATGTATATTATCAGATCATAGTACAAAGAGACTAGAAATCAATGGAAAAAGAAACCACAGAAGGTATTTAAACACATGGAAATTAAATAATATCCTCTTGCTTAGTCTATGACTACATATGAAATCAAAGATGAAATCAGACAGTTCCTAGCATCAAATAGTAATACTAGTACAATATACCATACCAGAACCTAAGGATCACAATGAAAGCAATCCTAAGAGGAAAATATAGCTGTAAATGGTCATGTCAGATATGCAAAATGAGTTCAAATAAATAACCTAATGATATACCTCATGTTTCTAGAAAAACAAGAAATCCAAAGCTAGTAGAAGGAAGAAAATTATAAAGATCAGAACAGAGATGAATGAAATGGAGACAAAAATACAAAGGATCAATGACTCAAAGAGTTGGTTGTTTGAAAGAATAAAAAAATAGACAAACCTCTAGCCAAACTTAACCAAAACAGGGAAATATAAGATTAAATCCAATGCAATTAAAGGTGAAAAAAGTAAAACCGCAGTGGATCTGCTAAAGTCCAAAAGGTTATTAATGACAACTTTGAGAAACTGTATTCTAATAAAATGGAGAATTTAAAAGAAAGAGTTATATTCCTAGGTATATAGGATGTACCAAAGCTGAGCCAAGAAGATGTTGAATGGCCCATAAATATCAGACAATGAGATTGAAAAAAACAAAAACAAAAACCTACCAACTAAGAAAAACTCCGGTCCCAGTGGATTCACTCCTATATTCCACAAGAATCTGATGGAAGATCTAATGCCAATACTCTTCAAATGCTTCTGTGGAATCAAAAGTGAGAGTACTTTCAAAGTCATTCCTGGAAGTCATCATTGCCCTGATTCTAAAACCAGAAAAGGACCAACTGAAAAAGAGAATAGGGAAATTTTCTTAATGAGCATAAACTTAAAAGTCCTCAACATAATATTAGCAAACAGGATTCAACAGAGCCACAGAGTGTAATACACTGTGACTGAGAGGATTTATCCCAGGGATGCAGGGATGGCTCAACATATTCAGATTAATAAATGCAATACGTCATGTAAATAAAATCAAGGATAAAATTCACATAATTATCTCAACTGATGCATGTGTATATATATATTCATGATGCTGCCTCTGGAAAAAATAATTGTAGAAGAATCTTATCTCAATCTGATAATATCCATTTATAACAAACCAAATGACAAACATTATTGTAAATGGGGAGAAACTGAAACCTTTCCCTTTAAAATCAGGAACAATTCAAGGATGTCCACTACCAAAAGTACTGTTCAGGGGGCTGGGGATTTAGCTCAAGTGGTGCTGCACCAAGCCTGGATGCACATGGGCCTGAGTTTGATCCCCAGTACTGAAAAAAAAAAAGTAGTACTGTTCAGTATCGACAAGATAAAGAAAGAAAGGGAATCTATACATGAAGGGAAGTCAGATTATCATTATTTGCAGGTGATATGATCCTCTACATAGAAAACCCAAAAAATTTGACCAAAAGATGCCTAGTATTTATGACCAAATTCAGTAGCAAGTCAGCACACAAAAATAGTGTCTGTGCACCAAGCAAGAAATTACAGAAATAATCCCTCTAACAATAGGATGAAGAAAACTTAAATACTTAGGAAGTAACATGAGAAAGTAAAAGACCCCTATAATGAAAGCTGCAATACTTTAAAAAAAGGATGTTGAAGAAAACATGAGAAAATGGAAAGTTATCTTCTGGTCTTGAAGAGGCAGAAAAAATATAATAAAAATGGCCATACTTAAAAAACTGATAAACAGGTTGAACATAATCCTAATGAAAATATCAATAGTATTCTCACAGAAGTAGAGAAAACTACACTAAAATTTATACAGAACCAGAGGAGATCTAGAATAGCAAAACTAATCTTGGGAATCAAGAACAAGGTAAGTAACATCACAGTTCTGGACTTCAAGTTATACCTCTATCACGAAAGTACACGGCATTGGCAAAAAACAAAAATGAATCAAAAAAGCCCTAGCTATAGCCAAAGAAAGAAGATATGCAAATTAGTGATACAGAGTAGAGGATGTTGAAGCTTTTTTTTTTTTTCAGACAGGGTCTCGCTTTGTAGTTCAGGCTGGCTCTGAGCTCACTATGTTCCAGGCAAGCCTGGAATTCAGCAATCCTCCTTCCTCTGCCTCCCGAGTGCTGGGATTACAGGCATGAGCCACCACAACCGGCACTGTGGTATGTGGTACTGATTGCTGGTGGGCGAGAGCTACCACTCCTGGTATTGTTGTGTGTGGTTACTAGGACTGAACCAGGGACCTTGTGCTTGCTAGGCAACCACTGAGCTAAATGACCCTAAAAATCTTATACACAGCAAACAAAATAGTTGGCAGAATGAAGAGATAACCTACAAAATGGGGGGAAATTTTGAGCAGTTGCTCTTCAGAGGATTAACATCTAAAATATATAAAAACTCCAAAAAATTAACCCCCCCAAAACAAAAGACACAATGAAAAAAATGAGCTAGTGGGACGAAGCAATACTTCTCAGAAGAAATACAAGTGACCAGTAAATCATGAAAAAATGTTTAACATCTCTGGCCATTAGAGAAATGCAAATTAAATCATACTGAGATTTCATCTTATTCCAGAATTAATGGCAACCACGAAGATGTTAAAAACCACAAATCCTGGTAAATCTGCGGAGAAAAGGATCCAATTTACATTGTGGATGGAATGCAAATTATGCAGCTATTATGCAAATCAGTACAGAGATTTCTAAAAAACTAAAACTTCATTCTACTCAGCTATTCTTCTTCTCATTAACTTCCCAAAGAGTTAAATCATCATTAGTATTGTGATACGTATATACCCATATTTATAGTAGCACAGTTTACAATAGCTATATTTTGGAAACAGCCTATATGTCTATCAACAGATGACTGGAAAAAGAAAATGAGGTTTTTATACATAATGAAGTACTAGTCTGCCATAAAGAAGGATAAACTTCAGTCATTTGTAGGAAAATGGATGTACCTTGAAACCAGTTTTTTTTTTTTTTTTTTTTTTTTTTTTTTTTTTTTTTTTTTTTTGAGACAGGGTCTTGCTTTGTAGTTCAGGCTGGCCATGAGTTCACTATGTAGCCCGGGCAAGTTTTGAACTCAAAGCAATCCTCCTGCCTCTGCCTCCCAAGTGCTGGGATTACAGGTGGGAGCTACCACGCCTGGCTCTGTGGTATGTGGTGCTAATTGCTTGCTGGTGGGCATGAGCCACCATGCCCAGTATTGTTGTATGTGGTTACTGAGGATTGAACCAGGGGCTTGTGCTTGCCGGGCAGACTCTGGAACCACTGAGCTAAATCTCTGGCCCTTGAAACCTAATGTTTAATGAAATGAATCAGATATGTATCCTTTAACATCATACATTTTTTCTTATGTGAGAAACCAAAAATATAAAGATCAAAATAAAATATAGTTAATAGGAACTAGTGAGATAAATCTTTTCCAAAAGGGAAAAAGACTAGGAAATGAAGACAGGGATAAAGGAGGGGAAGTGACAGCTATGTGTAATGTACATGCACCAATCTTCCATGATTAATATGATCATTATGTACTGTAAACTTGCACTAATAAAAAATAACTCAAAAAAATCACTGGATCATCCCTCAGTGCACCTTTTCAGGAATATCTTTGAATTCTCCTTGTAAATTTCTATCCCTTTCCTTCACCTCTCCCTCTCCAAGTAATATGTGAGTCTATGAAATCTTTTTTCTCTTTGTATACTTTTAAAAATTATTTAAAAATTTTTTAGTTTATTGGTCCATTTTAGGTATATATTATGATCATTATTGAGAATTTGTACCTGTACATTATATATCTTAATTCTCATTTTTTCCCATTTCTTTGTCCTCCCTACCACCCTCACCCCCATATACATAAGCTTTGTTTCCATTTTTTTGGTTTTTACCATCAATTTTTTTCCTTCTTTACTTTCCCCTATTCCTCCTTTCCCTTTTCTCTTTGAACATTTTTTTCCTATTTCACAGCACCTATTGTAGATTCTGGACCTCATTTACACCTTCAGTTTCTCACACTAAAGAAACAACACAGTATTTACTCATTTGTGTCCTATTTATTTCACTTATGAGTAATGTCCTCAGGGTGCATCCGTTTAAGTATAAATGTCTGTAATTTATCTTCTTTTTTTTTGATTTTTTGAGATAGGGTCTTACTTTGTAGTTCAGGCTGGCCCTGAGCTCACTATGGTGCCCAGGCAAGCCGCCGCGAACTCAGCAATCCTCCTGTCTCTGCCTCCCTAGTGCTGGGATTACAGGCGTGAGCCACCACATCCAGCATTGTGGTATGCGGTGTTGATTGTTGGTGGGCGTGAGTCTCCATGCCCAGCATTATATGTGGTTACCGGGGATCGAACTTAGGTCCTTGTGCTTGTGAGGCCAGCGCTGGAACCACTGAGCTAACCCTCCAGCCCCTGTAATTTATCGTCTTTATGTCTGAATAATGCTCCATTTTATAACAAAATACATTTTCTTTATCCAATCTCTAGCTGTTGAGCATTTGGATTGTTTCCAAGATTTAGATGTTACAAATTGTGATGCTGTAAACATGGGTGCTACAAACAAATAAACATCTGTTTCTGTGATATGATGCTTTTAGTTCTTTTTTTTTTTTTTTTGTATATACCTAGCAGGAAAATAGCAGGGTCAAATAGAACCTCTAATTCTAGTTTGTTTTTTTGTTTTTTTTTTTGAGACAGGATCTCGCTTTGTAGTTCATACTGGCCTTCAGCTCACTCTGTAGCCTACATGAGCCTTGAACTCAGCAGTCCTCCTGCCTTTGCCTCCCTAGTGCTGGGATCATAGGCATGAGCCACCAGGCCCAGCACTGTGGTATGTGGTATTGATTGCTGGTGGGCATGAGTCACCACGCCTGGTATTGTTGTATGTAGTTACCCAGGATGGAACCAGGGACCTTGTGCTTGCTAGGCAGGCGCTGGAACCACTGAGCTAAATCTCCAGCCCTGTAATCCTAGCTTTTTGAGGAATCTTCACACTGATTTTCATAGTCGTTGCACTAACCTACATTCCCACCAACAGTGAAGAAGGGTTTCTTTCTCCTCACAAACCTGCCAGTATTTGTTGTTGGTTGCTTTCTTGATAGCAGCTATTCTTTGGGGAGTGAGATGAAATCTCAGTGTTGTTTTTATATGCATCTTTTGAATGACCCGTGATCTTGAACATTTTTTCATATATTTCCTTGCTGTTTTTGTTTCTTTATCTGAAAAATGTCAGTTCATTTCAGATGCCCGTTTTTGAATTGGGGGGGCTAAGTTTTTAAAGTTCTTTATATATTCTAGATAGTAGTCCTTTGTTTGAGGAACAGCTAATAAAACTTTTTTTCCCAAAATTGTTGTAATCTTTTTGCCCTGTTTGTCGTCTATCTTGCTGTGCAGAAGCTTTTTAATAAGATGAGATCCCAGTTGTTGATTCCTTCTGCTAGTTTCCATTCTACAGAGGTTTTTTTGTTTTGTTTTGTTTTTTTGAGACAGGGTCTCGCTTTAGTTCAGGCTGTCTATGAGCTCACTATGTAGCCCAGGCAAGCCTCGAACTCAACAATCCTCCTGTCTCTGCCTCCCGAGTTCTGGGATTACAGGCGTGAGCCACCATGCCTGGCACTGTGGTATGTGGTATTGATTGTTGGTGGGCGTGAGTATCCATGCCCAGCATTGTATGTGGTTACCGGGGATTGAACTCAGGACCTTGCACTTGCGAGGCAGGCACTGGAACCACTGAGCTAACCCTCTGGCCCCAGAGGTTTTGTTCATAAAGTCATTTCCTATCCATTGTCTCTAAGATTCTACCTAACTTATTTTCCAATAGATTTAGTGTTTCTGTTTTAATTTTTAAGTAAAGTCTACATTTCAACACACACTGGTATTCTGCTGTTAAAATGGAGGCAGGAAGTTACCCATTATAGCTTTATTTATTGAAGGTATTACACTTATATTTATTAAAAATCTTCTGATACATATTTAAAACTCTGTAAATGTAAAATGACATTACCTACTGTGTCCATCCTAACCCCATTATAGACTTTTGTATGTGATAGATTCCTCTCAGAATTTAGAATTAGCATTTTTCATTTTGTTTAATAATTTTCCTTGTTTTATTAGAGAATACTAGTTTTTTTTTTTTTTTTTTGAGACAGGGTCTTGCTTTGTAGTTCAGGCTGGCTCTGAGCTCACTATGTAGCCTAGGCAAGCCTTGAACTCAGCAATCCTCCTGTCTCTGCTTCCCCAGTGCTGGGATTACAGGTGTGAGCCACCATGCCCGGCTAGAGAATACTAGTTTTTAAGCTACTTATGTGGTTTGTTTTCTTTTTTTGAATATAGGAACTTTTGAGATAAATTTTGTAATCCATTGCATTACCTTCTCTTTCACGGGTTGTATTTTTCTAAATTTAACATTTTCTCCCTTTTTCACCTTACTTATCCTTATTTTATTCTTTACAGATTAAAATAAGTCTCTGGTTTTACAAACAGCTTCAAATTCTTCAAATAGTCTGGCCATAGTCAATGTAGAGGATTTTACATATCAGACTGTGTTCTAGAATTCAACTTGGTAATTGAAATGTTACTCTGTGAAATTTCAAAAAAAAATTCTGATTCATTTTTTTTTCCTCTTTCATACACCAGTCCATCCATTCATACCTTTATTTCTCTAAGTATATAGAGCCTCTTTCAGGAAATACACATAATGAGGAAGCACACTGTTCTCTAATCTATATTCTCAGATATTAGTAGATTCTGTACAAAACTGCTCTGTGTTCATATTTACTTAGAATTCTTTGAGTTCCTTTAAACTTTATTTAGTACAGTGTGAGTCTTGGACATGACCTAGATCTGAAGTTACTATACATTATTTACCAACATATTTTTAAATTATTTTTCATATTGTAGGTATTAGCACATATGAGAGCTGGTCTTATAGGAAACCCAGTTGGAGAAAAATTCTTAACTAGTTAAATATAAATAAAATCAGCAGCAGGAACAATCCAAGTGGAGTCAATTATACCAAAAGGAAAACAACAATAAAAATAACACAATACTGTCAAGTCTCAAATGATTAAGCTGTAAATTTGGCCTCTTCAGAGGTCAAAGCAAGAGAGAAACAGGATTCACTACACAATCCTCACTATAGGGAAGGAGAAAGGACCCCACGTTTTTGTGGGGCAGCCATTCTATTGAATTATAGCAATTGTGTTATAGTTGGACCATGTGAACTTTTTGAATCTTTAAATTTTTCTTTTTGGTAGTTTTCCTAATGTCAACCTATCTATGACAGAGAAGAGAATAAGCTAGGTATGTTTTCCTGGAACCAGTGTACTTTAGTTAGGCACTTTCTTTCAGTTAACAGGAGTAAGGTCTACTGAAGCCAACTGAAGTGTGAAGCCGCACACAGGAAAGAAGCAGAGTGAAGCATCAGAAAGATGCAGAGAATTTGTTGGGCGGCTGTACTACCCCACTCCACACGCTAACATGCTTTGACCTTAGTCAAAAGCAGATGTTATTTATCAACCTTCCCACCCATTTGTCTCCTGTTTTTCTGTCTATTAATCTATTTAAGTGATGGCCTATATCTCTTTTAAGGCATAGTTTAAATTTTTTAAATTAGTGTTAGTGTAATGTGATATGTGTTTCAAGAGCTTTAGAATAAAAACGGTTAACCTAATCAGGTATACAGGACTCTAGGATATGAGAATTAGAATATCTCAGGGTAAAGGTTTCAAAACAAGTCCCTTTGTAGAACCTGTCCACTTTCTAAGAATACTAAGTTGTCCAGCTCTAATTTTTAAAATCAGATATGGAACTTTATTACTCATTCAGTAGTTTATTGATGATACTGTGGGAGGATAATTATGTGCTATATTTCTTTCTGTCATGAAAATAAATAGCTCCTCATTTATCATTATTGCACAGAGCCTTATTTGAAAACTTCAGAAATTAGAGCAAATTTTCAGCATTAAGAAATATCGGATTTTTTTTTTTTTTGAGACAGGGTCTCGCTTTGTAGTTCAGGCTGGCCCTGAGCTCACTATGTAGCCCAGGCAAGCCTCAAACTCAGCAATCCTCCTGTTTCTGCCTCCTGAGTGCTGGGATTACAGGCGTGAGCCACCATGCCTGGCGTTCTACTGCTTTTTTAAAAAATGATTTTATTGGTGCATTTTATATACACATTGTGATCACAACCAACATTGGGAATTTGTACCAGTACCTGACAAGACTTAATTCTCATTTTTCCCATTCTCCTCCTTCCCCGGATACCCCACCCCCTATATACATAGACTGTTTCCTTTTTTTTAAAAATTGAATTCCTTATTGGTACATTTTACATATAGCTCACAATCACATTCAGCATTGGGGAATTTGTACCAGTATATGACATGAGTTAATTCTCATTTTTACCCATATCCCAACTCACCCCCAATCTCCCAATCACTACATACATATCTTTTCTTTTTCTTTTCAAATCATATTTATTCTTTCCCCTCATTACTTTCCTCTACCACATTCCCTTTGAGTGTTTCCTATTTCACAAAATCTATCATACATTCTAGAACTCATTTACATCTACAGGTTCTCATACCAGAAAAATATATGGTATTTACATATCTGTGATCTATTTATTTCACTTATTAGTGTGACCTCAAGGTGTGTCTATTTGTACTTAAATGAATGAAACTTGTCATTGTTTATGGCAGAATAATACTCCATTTTATAAAAAAACCCCACATCTTCTTTATCCAGTCTCCATTTGATGGGCATCTGAGTTGTTTCCAAGATTGGGCTGTCACAAACTGAGCTGATATGAACATGGGTGCACATATGTTTTTATGAAATGATTTTTTTTTTTTGAGACAGGGTCTCACTTTGTAGTTCAGGCAAGCCTTGAACTCAGCAATCCTCCTGCCTGTGCCTCCTGAGTGGTGGGATTACAGGCTTGAGCCTCCAAACCTGGCATTTATGGTACGTGGTACTGATTGCCAGTGGGCATGAGACACCACACCACATATTGTGGTATGTGGTTACCGGGATAGAATCAGGAATCTAGGCAGGTGCCAGAACCACTGAGCTAAATCTCCGGGCCTACGAAATGATTCTTTTAATTCTTTTGAGTATATTTCTAGCAGGGGAATAGCAGGGTCAAATGGGACCTCTAATTTGTTTCTTTTTTTTCTTTTTGAGACAGGGTCTCGCTTTGTAGTTCGGGCTGGCTCTGAGCTCACTATGTAGCTCAGGCAAGCCTCGAACTCAGCAGTCCTCCTGTCTCTGCCTCCCGAGTGCTGGGATTACAGGCGTGAGCCACCACACTGGCACTGTGGTATGTGGCATTGATTGCTGGTGGGCGTGAGTCTCCACGCCCAGCATTGTATGTGATTACCGGGGATCAAACTCAGGACCTTGCACTTGCGAGGCAGGCACCGGAACCACTGAGCTAATCCTCTGGCCCATTTGTTTCCTTTTTTTAATCACATTTTTCCCCCCTTCTTTACTTACTCCTACTCTTTTCCCTTTGAATATTTTCTTACTATCTCACAATACTTATTACACATTTTAGAACTCATTTACACCTTCAGTTCCTCATACCACAGAAAAGATACGGTATTTACAGATCTGTGTCCTATTTCACTTATGAGTATATCCTCAAGGTGCGTCCATTACGGATATAGAGGCAGCTTATTGTTTTTACTCTCTTTTCCAAAAGCCATCCTCTAAAAAAAAGCCATCCCCTAGATCAATAACTATTACTCAAGTCAAAGAGAACTCAAGTCGGGGCTTCTTTACTCCTCCTTATTCTATCAATTCAAAGGTCAAATGTTCAATCATGAAGGTTTAACAATTCCATTGTCCTACTCTATTACTATGGAGATATGTACTATTGAAATTGGCAGTGGTTCTCCAAAACCAGCAAAGATTTAATGAATAAAGCACCATCTCGGTTTTGCATGAATACCTTCATTGTATAGAAAGGCTGAAAGAGCTAATCTGACTCTGAAACAAACTCTAGCAAAGCTCCATCAAGAGCTTGTGAGTCTTGGGCTCTGATTATTGCCAGTGGCTCTCATCAGGATTCAAAACACTTCCAAAATTAGGCTAAATATGAGTTTATCTGTGATAGGAGGCCTTTTCTATTTTCTAATATGGTAGTAGACCCAGGGGTCATACAGTTCTTAAAGTATCTTTTTAATCTGGATCTTGAAAAGGTCTTACTTCCTGACTGAGCTGGCCAAGAAATGTTAGTGGATGGCAGGCCCCATGGGGGTTCTTTGAACAAAGAGTTGGGCAAGACACAACTAAAGGGCAGTAAAATTACTTTTATTGAAGGCAGAAAAGAGGTACACTTTATAAGGTGAGAGTGTGCCCATGAAAGGTCACAGTGGCCTGGAATTCATTATCTTAGAATTTTGGAGAGTGTTTACTAATTGAACTGAGAGAAAAGTGACAGTTCAGTAGAGTGAGTGGGAAATGTTAGAAATAGAACCAGAAAGTAGAGAACTAGCATCTGCAAAGACTTCAATGCCTTTTTCTGTGAACACCTATTAAGAATCTAATTGTCACTAAAATAATTTTTACTATCGTTATATGATTTTTTTATGAGAAAGACATTCATAGTGAAATGAAGCCATCAAGAAGAGATCAAGTTAAATAATTTAGAGTAATTGTCTTTATTGTCAGTGGCGTGTTAATGGACAAAAAAATGAATACAATTAGTTTATATCAACAGAAGATTCTAAAACAAAATGTCATGGTCATATAATGCTGGAAGATTATTTAGCCAGGACAACAAATCCCCTGACCTATGCTACATTAGCACTGTTTCTGGAATTCAGTGAGGATGTATTCTATACAGTAAAATGATCAGCAGAAGATATTTTAGCATATTGTATAAACTGTTTATTTTCACCAAATTCAGTAACATTTGTGCCAGAAATAGATCCTATGCCAGTTTCTAATACTCCAAAGTTTTTGAACAATGCCATAAAATCACTAGTAACTCTCATTAATTGATATATCTGCTTGCAGATCAATCTTAAATCAAATTTGAATAAAAAAGTCTCATCAAACTGTTAAAAAGCTAATTCTATCTGAAATCATAGCAGTAATCACATGGATTATAAATGCTGTTCATATGTGTTCACAGTAGAGCATTTCACAGCTTCTTGTTGTGAACAATTTTATTAAAAGAAATAATTAATCAACCTTTATTTAAAGTTAGCATTTCATTAAGAGCAGGGATGGTTAGTGCTACTGTTTTGTATAGATACAACATATCATTTGGGAAAGCCTAATTTACCTGACTTCATTGATCTTTTCCTTTCTTTTAAAAATTTTAAATGGAATCTCAAGTGAATAAATTAGTAAATTTATCATTTTCTCTATAACACTGTCATATGGACAGTTTGATAAAATGGCTCATTATAGTCAATGATATGAAATATGAGTTCCATCAGCATGTTTTCATCAAATGCACCCACAAAAATTAGTTTGCTATTATCAAGGAGTGTGGAATGCAAAAATAAAATTAGGCTTGCTATTATACTGGCTAAAATTCGGGACCAACAAAAGTGAATTAAAAAGAAAAACAATCTTGTAGTAGCAGCAAGAAGATTCTCAAAGGAATGACCCTAAATGAATTGACAAATGCAAGTACCAGTCATATAACAAGTAGATTTGAGGTAAATTGTCCTCCTTTTAAAGGTTGCCTTCCGATCTACTTTTCTAATGCAGCTGTGGATCTGCAGTGTCGTATTTAAGTCTTGACTGTAATCAAGCAGACCAAAGCCTATACACAATAGGACTACTTGTTTTTACTGTAGTTGTTTATGTGAACTAAGCAACTGGCAACACCTTATATACCTGGATTAAGAAAGCTTCCCTTTTCTTAAGATGGGGCATTTAAGAAGGATTAATGAAATCATTTTGATTTTGACTGGTATCTAATTGGTGAGTATGCATGTATCTAATGTGACCTGATTACTAATATTAGCATATTTCTTTCCTGTAAATCTCCATGTCAGTTGGCTTTTGTTAAAAAAGTAGAGGGGCTAATTACACAACTTGTGGCATATGACAAACACTTATTCTCACACAACTGTGCAAAATTGTTGGTAGCTCTCTGGAGTCAGGTATTCTTGTCTAGGGTTGCTGTCTGTGTAGGTCAGTTCTCTGCATTTTTCATCTTTTTCCTTGAATGGGCAGAGTTTTCTAGTCATGTTTTTCTTACTGCAGTTGTAGAGAAAACAAGAGAACAAGTGAAAACACATAAGGCTTCTTAGGGTCTATGTTCAGAAATGGGACACTATCTTTCTCAGTGTTGGTCATAGCAAAGTCATATGGCCAAACCCAAAGCTAAGAACTGGAAAAATATATTCCACCTTTGAATGAGATAAATTGCAGTATCACATGTCAAAAAGCATGGATGCTGGGGCTGGGGGGGG
>PVIC010000736.1:78441-110086 GCA_004025085.1 Thryonomys swinderianus | reverse complement strand
TGTGAGCCACCACGTCCGGCATTGTGGTATGTGGTGTTGATTGTTGGTGGGCGTGTCTCCACGCCCAGCATTATACGTGGTTACCGGGGATCGAACTCAGGACCTTGCGCTTGCGAGGCAGGCGCCGGAACCACTGAGCTAACCCTCCGGCCCCAGAAAGAAATTTTTATCCCTATAACCAGAAGCATTAGAGGAGCCATTGGGCAACAGAGCTGAATGTCTGGCCATACTCTGTCTCGCCACCATATTTTTTTCTAGGTCTAACCTTCCAGTGATTTCCACATTTCCTTCTCCATTTTACTTTCAGAAAATCTCTGGGGAATGCAGCTCTTATACTGTGGCTTCACATAATTCCTAGGATTAGGAATGAAAATGATTTTCCTTCACAACCCCTGGCTGAGTGCCTCTCACATCTCGGCTGTCTTAGACTGTGATTTATAAACCACAGTATTTGGGTCTCTTTCTCCCAATTCCTCCTCTTCCTCTTTTCCTCCTTCCCTCCTTTTAAAACAAGGCACAGCAAATCTGAGCCACAAGGTCAGGGTGTCTTCTGAACTTGGCCCTTAGGGGACCTATTTGAGGCTGAGGTTCAGGAAGCTATGGCCACCAAAGCATAAAGTTCTCCATGTCTGAAAACAAATGAAACAGCTCGCAGCTGAACACACCATGAGAACAAATACCCTGAACTCAAGGTTTAGTGTTGGCTCTGAACTAAGAAACCCAAAGCACATTATTCTAGCTTGTCAGGATCATGTTTCAATTTTAGACTTTTATTCTCAAAGGGATGATGGGGAAGAGACACAGCTTAAGAAGTTTTGAGCTGAGAAATGGAGTTACTTTTCTTCACCACCATAGAACTAAATGGGAAATTTAATCTCAGGGGCTCATTTCCCCATTACACTAAAACACAGAAAGCAGATGGCATGGGGTCATTGGGGAGAGGATGCTTCTTGGTCTCATCTGAAGACAGTTGTTGGTCTGCTGGCTCCACAGGGCCCCGTCCTTTTGTGCTCTTGGCCGGTACAGCTTCATGAGAAACTGGAAGGAGACAGACAGGCGAGCCAGTGAACTGAGCCCTGCAGGCCTCCACTTTGGCTCCACCCAAGCCATCCACCAGTGAAGAAAATGCAGCTTGCATCCTCTGGGCTACTTTCCCTACCTCAGCCCTACCCTGCACAGGACGATGTCTTCATGCCCACACTGCCCCAGACTCTAGAATTTCTTTTGTGCTGCCCTGAGCCATCTTGTCAGCACACCTCAAATCTTTCCTTCTGTAAAAGAAAGATATAGCGGTATCAGATCTCCCCTAAGGCTGGCCTGTGACTGAGTTCTTTGCAGCATCACCACATAGGCTAAAGTTGAGACCTGGCTATGTCCTGATGATAAGCGTTGCTTGCTTTGTAAGTATGAATGAGATGCTTAACCTCTCTGAGCCTCATTTCTCCTCATCTGTAAAATAGGGAATTAATAATTTAATGATTTATATCAAATGATTAACAAGATGCCCCACAGAGTATGCCCTCCAAGATGGCCAATTAGTCTTTCTGATGGGAAGGATCTGAGAGAGGAGGTCTAGGAGAGGAACTCGGGACTGTCAGCCACTGAGACAGGAAGGAGGAGGCAGGATCAGAGAGGGATGGAGATGAGACTGGCTGGGGACTCTTCCTAACTCCCTCCTGCTTGTCCTGTGGTTTCATTTGGAAAGATCAGAGTCTGAGATTTTAAAGTCATCTAACATCCCATTTCCTTTTGTACTTATATCATCGTTCAAGTTCAGAGGGCCTTTGTCTTAGTGTTCCGGAAAGCAGCCAAACAAGAAGGGCTTCCAACTTCAGCTTTTCCATCCTTAACTAAACAAATAGTGTGTGGCATTCAGGCCTGTTAGCGTCTCAGGCTTCCTCTTAAACCTGTGTCTACGCTCAGTTTTGCTTCAAGATCCTAGGAGCAATGGATAGTTTTCAGGACAACAACTAGACTGGGGCAAGCTCCAGTTGCTAGTGTAGTGATCATTAATGAATGTAGGTGACGTCATGCACACAGAAAATGGGCTGCTCATCCTGTCCACGGTCTCATCTCAGTCTCAGGCCCAGAAGAGGTGAGCAGTACCTTGGGGTGACAACACTAGATAAGTCATGAGGAATGTTTACTTTGTGCATAAAATGGGGCTGAGTTGACAAGAAATCAAAGTTCATGAAACTCAAATGTGGCATTTTTATAGGGTACGCCCAAAGTGGAGTTGGCTATGTGTAGATGTTGTTAGTTATAGATTCACTCGCTAGCTGTAGTATTTTCAACACCAACAAAGTTGTTACATATTCAGATATGAGGGCATTCTCATATTTACTTATCACTAATTCTCTATTAAGTATTTATCTCTAATACCTTTTTCTCCCTTTATTTTGACTTATGAAGTTTATTGCAATATTAAATTTCTTGGTGATATAAGCATTATTGTAATTTTTAAAGTTATGATATCATTTAAAGGTTGAAATATACAGGTTGAGTGCCAAGGACAGTGTGCTTGAAAGGTTTTGGTTCTGCTTTGTTTTAACATCACAGCAAAAAAGAAAGACGGAGGGTGTGTGTGTATGCTATGTCTGTATGTGTCTGTTTCATTTTTTGTTTTTATTACTGGAGATTAAACTCAGGGCTTTCACACAGAGATACATCCCCAGTCCTATTTTTATATTTTGAGACAAGATCTCTCTAAGTCACTAAATTGCCCTGGCTGGGCTGGAACTTGATCTTCCCGCCTCAGCCTTCCAGAGTGTTGGGATTGCAACTGTTATGCACATTTAGGGATAGACCCCAGAGAGGGCTGTTGCTTTTTTATGGAAAACACATAGCCTCTTGCTTCTGAACTCACCCCCACCCTTCAACACCAGAAAGGACAACCAAACTCTCCCTTCTAATATCTCCATTGCCTTAGTTTCTCCAGATATAAAAGAATGCTACTCAATATATCTGTCTACCACTGAACTCAGAAATATAAGAATCTGTGACAGAAAAATCCCCATAAAGTTGTACTGTGATCACAGAACTTATTTTAGGTCATTGTAATTGTACCAAAAGTAAATGTTACACCAACAGAAAATAAAAATGAAGCCAGAAAGAGTTGAGATTGCTAAAATGAGCATAAGTGCAGCAAAAGAAATTGTTCCTTCTTACCTCTCAGCAGCCAGGCCCTGTTCATGACCTGCTGCAGCTTCCAGAGATCAGAGTTATTGGTAACCAGATGAGTAATCTGCTGGCTTAATCTCTCACAAAGCAATTTTGAATTTTTCAATGCTTGGAAATAACATTTCATAGAACTTTTAGTCCTCTTTTCATTCAATACATTTTCATGATGTTTTTCTTTCTGATTTATCTTCATGAAAATTTTAAAAATTTAAGCTTCTTATCACGGATTCATCCCTCCTGCCAATTAAACCTAACTCGTCCATGTTTAATTTTTCTTGCTTATTTGGGAACTTTCATCTTCTCCATTCCTACTACCTTTTCCCTTAAGTTCATTTTCCTCCTTCTCTTTTCTCACCCAGAAGAAAAATTTCTTGATGACCCCCAGAAGGACAATCAGTTTGACTGTTCTGAGAAGAACTGAGACCATATGCTGGAAGCTAGACAAACCAGATGTAATTCCACCTATTGGAGTCAATACCACTTGTAATTCAGATGAGCCTTTGTCAACACAGAATCACAAAATTCTCTCAGAATTTCCACAAGTGTGTGTGTTTGACACTTTACCTCACTCCAATTCTGCAATCCAGATGGTGAATTAATCTCCTTCTTTACTTGAGATGAATTCTTACCCATCATCCCTATATTCACACTCACAAGATCACTGCTCACCAACCCCAAGAACTGCCTGTTGGTTCTATCACTTTGCTGTACTTAATGCTCACTATTGTGCACATTTGAGAAAGGTGATATTCTGGTTGCTTACAGTTTCTGATTGAGAATTACGAGGTTCATCTTTTATGTATTACTAACATCTAAACACCTTGAATAATCTAAACACTAAAGCTACACTGAATGCACTCTCTTGAAGATTTCAGAGGAAACTTTAGGACTTAGATAATATCAAGATCATCACATGTTCTGTAGATGTGCAGATGTAAACCATAATGGAATTTCCGTTGCATAACATGTAAATATGGGTGGGGGTATGTGATAACAAGATTGTGTGGGAAACAGGATACAACGTCATGCACATCATATCTTTTTTTAAACTCTCTTCTGTTTTAAAAAATGTTTGAATGTTCAAAAGAAAGAAATTTATGACCTATCAAGCTATAAGAGTATGTGTGTAACATTCCCATTTTTTGTAAGAAAAACCATAGTAAAGTACAAATACAGAGACACCCCTATACAAGATGGAAATGTTGTTGTTGATGATGATATTGTTGCTGTGTTTTTGGTACCAAGGATCAAATTCAGGACCTTGTGCTTGCCAATCAAGTGTGGTGCCACTAACCTACATCCCCTGCCCAAGTTTTAAAAGTAGTCTCTTTAATTAGTGGAATTATAGGTGCTTTTCTTTTCTGTCTTTTTTTCTTGGTTTACCTGCACTATCTGATTTTTGAAAAATAAAGTTATATATTACTTCTTTCATATAAATGAGACAAACCACACAACCCAATATTAAAAGCAGCACAAAACCAATCTCAAAATATATTAAAAACAGGGTGCATAAGAGATCTTCCCATTTGGAGGACATCTATTATATGAGCCACAGTGTCAGTTATGAGCTTGGGAATATGAGGGGGTGCTAAAGTGTCTTCAGTGAGAATAGTGTGGATTGGGGGGGGCACTTGCCTTGCAGAGTAGAGGTGTGATTTGGACCATTGCCTTCTTATTATAGACCTCTGTGACTCACACAGAATATGATATGGGTTTATAGGAAGGGGTTCTAACATTTGTGAATAAAATCACCCTTTTTTGTGTTTCTTCTCCTATGATAACATACAAAAGACCACATCTAGGTTTTGACACTGATTCTCCATGACTGGGTCAGATGCTGTGGGCTGAGCCTGAAGTCAGAGTCTGCTGGATATTTTCTGTCATCCACCACAGCTTCACCCCGTCAGAGGCTTCACCTTACCCTACTGCTACTTGGTAGTACAAGGCCTGTGGCTGACCAGTCTCCTGCACCTCTCCTCTAGCTTGGCCTTTACTCTGTGGGCGCCACTGTTTGCCCTCCCACTTGCTTGCACTCAGCTTTTCCAGGCATCCACATGCTCTGGTGGAAAGACCGCCAGCCATGTCAGATGTGTGAACATAAAACAGTCCATGAAATCTAGAAATAAAAAATTTGAAGGACAGCCCCACCAGTAAGAGAAGAATTCCATGCTAGTGCACAAAGGCTGTAATGGCATTTCCAGGATGCAAGGAAGGGTTGCCACTCATAAACTCTATTTACCCTATTTCTATCAATGGACAAATCAGGCCATGCCATGAAGGAATTGGGTCTCTGGCTTCCAGAAATGTATTCTCCAGGGATCAGAGCAGACTCCTGCCAATACTCATTTCTGCCATCACCTGCACCTTCTCTGAGAGTTTTTCTGAGTCCCTAGCACAGATGTAGCACTAGGTGTGCTCACTGTCAATGCTGGTCACTCCATAAAAGGCTGGACTCCTGGTGTCTGGGTGCAGATCTGTCTGTTTTGCTCTTCTAAAACTCCTTTGGTATAGCAGGTCTGTTTTCTAAGTTCCTAAGGGGCTACTTATAGCTTTTCTTCCCCAAGACCTACACATTTACTTCTGAATGAATTCCAGCAATTTGGTCCCCAAGCAATTAAGCAGCTGGTGTGTCTGAGTGTCTCAAACATTGTGGTGGTCACTTCTATGTCACTAACTTCTATCTAGTAACTCTATAAAGCAGGCTTTCTATCATGTCTTCCTCCAGGATTAGAAAGATCAATCAGGAGGATTTACTTTGAAGTTGGATTTAGCTCCAGGAAACCTGATTTTAATCTAAAGCTCTTTAAATCACAACAGCAGTTTGCAAACCTAGAGAGTGCCCTGTAGAGTCGCTTAACAAACCAGTCATGAGCCCCACTCTGGACCTGTTGAAACCCCAGGGTGGCAAAATTCCACCATCTATACCATCCATACTTTGTGTACACTTACCTGCTACCTCACGCCCACTGCCACCTCCACCAATCAGTCTAAGGTGACAGCCCTGCCTGTGATATCCATCATGACAAAACTGAATTCAGAAGTTAGTCCTAACTATTGAAAATTGTATGTTTCCCTACTAGTAACCTTATTTGTAAAGAATCCGTTTATATCTCCTGGGGTCCTCCTTCTGCAGAACCTTGCTGGGTTAACAGCCTAACTCCTAGAAAGCCCAAGTTAAAATTAAGGGATAAGAACTAGGCAATTAAAGGACCACAAATCCATCCAAAAATCACCCATCAGGGAGACTGCAGTAGGTGGGAAGAGTGAGTCAAATTTGGAAGAAATCAGCAATCCTCCTCCAGCAGGCAACCACTAAATATTTCCATCGGGAAGGAAACCTTCACCTCTGAAGTTCTCCAGAGAAACAATTAAGAGTTGATTTAAGAAGTATCCCAAGCCCATGAAACCTGTCATAAGCACAAGAAGGGTCACTCTCTGACTGGCTTCTCAGGAGAGGTCCTCTCCAGAGAAAGGTCTGGGCTACTTGACAAGTGTGATATGCAGGTCAGCCTGGAAACCATTAGTCTAATTGTTAGGAGAATCAGTTAAAAGGCAAGTTGAGGCTGAGATTTGAAAATTGTTTTCTCAAGGGCTGGAGGAGATGTCAAAAGAGCCTGCCAGCAGGGACAGCTGGGATGCTACATTTTAGTTGATACTGAAAAGCAGTTGCTTCGATATCTAAGTCAGTATGCACTGACTTCTCTGTGGCTCAGTACATAGTCCCATCTAACTCAACTGAGGAGTCTCTCTGCTGACACATCTAACAACCAACTACATAGTGATGTGAAAGAAAAGTGTTATTGAGGTGTGTGTGGGTCTGCGTGCAGCCCTCAGTTCTTCCTACTGCTGTGGCGCAATGTGGCTGGTCCTCCGGTGATTCAGTGAGACCTCTTTTACAGGGAGGTGAAAGTCAGGCCTTAACTGGCCCTCAGAGAGGCATTATCTACATGGTGCCCCAGCGCTGCCAGGGCCCTGAGATCTTTTGTGAGGACCAACGACATCAGAAGAAGGCAGAGTGAGGGCAGAGGACTGCTCATATTCCGCACACAGGGGCCAAATCATAAAATGGCATGCTACCCAGAGCCATCATGGTGACATCTGAGTGGGTGGCAAGTGTGACCAGTGAGGTAAGTCCTGGATGTTCGCCCAACTACCTACACTAGGACACAGATAAGTCTCTGAGGTAGTGAGAGCCCCTGCAGAGCCTAACTCCAAAGTCTTGACAGGTTTCAGCTACTGTTACAAACACTTCTTCATCAGAACAGAGCAGTAGTGGGGGGCTGCTCCCCTCATGCCCCTTTAGGGGCCCTCTCTACTTCAGAGCTAAGCTGAGCCTGCATACCCACGAGAACTAGCACTGGAACCAAGATGAAAAGCAGCCGCCATGAGTAGAAGTAATGAGTCCTGCAAAGTTAAATGCCATGCCTGGTGCACACCAAGAGACATAAGGAAGAAACCCAGCTGTACCGGCAGGAAACTAAAATTCCTGAGATAGCTGCAGAAAGGTTTGGAATTCAGAAGCTTTGGATTCTGTGGCCCAGCTGGATGCATGCTTATTTCTCCCAGTCTCTCACAAGCACCTGGTAGTTCATCATTCACCTATACTTTACAGGAGACTCATCACTGACTGATCAGAAATCTGTTCAGGTAGGCCCTGAGGTATCTGAGAAACATGGCTGAACCAGGGCAAAGCCAATACTTCTAAGTTTATCAGCCTACCTCTGGGGAAGTCACGGAAGTGTTCTTATCTGTTACTGACAGTGGGCTTGAACGGATGGGCTCTGCCCAAGGCAACTAGCCTGAAGTTCAAATCCTACTCCTTCCATGTTCTAACTGTGGGATCATATAAATCACATAGCTTTCCTGGATCTGAGTTTCTTGCCTCTGTTGAGGGAGCAATAATCACTTATATAGTTTGAAGAGTATGTCACGTAACTGTTGGGTCAGATGAGACAATGTAAATAAATGTCTAGCACAGAGTAATTCACCAACAAATTCTTGGTCTCCACACTTCTAGTTAGTCCAAAACTGAGATTTTTCTCCTTTTCTAGCTATTACTCTTAGTTTTGTTTGGGAAAGCAGCAGTTAGAAGTACTAATTTGGGGCTCAGCCAAGAAGTTCTGACTCACCCCTCTAAATGAGATGCTTAGTCCTGCCCAGGCTTGTTGGTCCCTGGTGGTGGGATCTTGTGCAGCCAGAGTCTGAAAACAAACTTGCTCAACTTCCTGGAGCCTGGGGAGTTCTGAGACCTGAACTTCTGAGCAGATCATGGAAGAGCCACTTGGGAATTCAAAGGTAAAGACCTGTTCCTTTTGAAAGTGCCCTTGGAACTACAGGACCTCCTCGCTTCATCCTAGAATTCACTTTCTACAGGTGGAGAAAGGTACCAAGATTGTTGGAGCCCTGTCCACCTTTTCGATCTCATCCTCTACTACCCCTTCCCCTTTCTGAAAGAAAACTGGCTTCTATTCTTGACCTAACCCAGCCTGTGTTTGTCCCAGGGCATAGCCCTGACTGGAAGCCTCCATCCAGGCAACTGCAAGTGGTTCTTTGAACTTGGTCTCAGTTCAAACACCTCTCCCTGAAGGTCCTCTTTCTCAGTTCGATTCTAATTTCTTCTTAGCAGCCATCACTACCTGAGATGATCTTACTAGTTGTGTTGCATGTGAGGTGCCTGATTCTCCCAACTGAAACACAAGCTGTGTGGAAAGGAGGGACCCAGGTTGGTTCCCGATGTGCCTGGTCTCTCTCAATTCCTGGAATGTCAAATGTTGTCCAAGAAGCATTGCTGAATGAATCTATGGTTGTTATAATACTGTCCTGTACTAGGCTGGACAATTATTCAGACTTGGACAATACTAGAAACATGCACTTGTAGGAGAGCATTTGGTAGAGGACTGGGGGATATCCTTGGGTCAGGGCAGGTCTGCTTGGTGCTTTTTATAACCCAGAATCCAAAAATCCCACTGACATTGAGATCTCAGTGAGACAAAATTTGCTCTGTGTCCTTGCTCTAGAACTCAGCTGAAGGATGCTGAGCCTTCCCTCAACCTCAGATTCTGGGATTAAACCAGAAACATTGTCTAATAAAAATGAAAACAGCTGAATTTTTTTATGGATTATTAAGCTGTCCCAATTATTTATAGGGTTGGATCATTTGTCTTTAAAAATTGTCTCGATGACCAACACTGATTTTTGAAAACAGCTTAGGCTGTGAGGTTTTATAACATACATTCACCATGGCTTTGACTGGGGAAGTAACTCCATAGGGCTCTTCACATTGCCTGTTAAGGGGTTTCCAGAAGGGAAAGGATGGTGGTGGCGGACACTGTGCATCTCACCTTTGGTCCTTTATTCCTCTTTTGTGGTTCCATACTCAAAACTAAGCTATATCACTGCTGATGGACTCCAGAAGCAGTAAGGGGTAAGCAGGGATTGAGAAAATTCTTCTCTTCCAGCCATGATAGCAAAGCAGATATGGCAGTTCCTGATAATGCCAATGAGGAATTGTACAGCAAAAAGTTTTCCACACTGCTTAGCAAGAGGAAGCCTGCTACCAAGGGCCACACTGCCAAGAGAAAATTCCTTTTGTGGGTAGATGAAAATCAATTTTTCTTGGTAGTGGATTCTTTAGGTAATATGAGAAAAGACATTTCAGAACAAAGATGCAGAGAGCTCAACCAAAAAACTTACTTAAAATACAGCAAGCAGTAAGTCAGTGGTGTCCTGCCTCAGTACACCAAGTCCACTAGTACTGGCCCTCACTGGCCCTTTCTGTCTGTGCAACATACCTCTGTCATCTCCTAGGGTCTTGACATATGCCTAAGGTCTGGTCAGGAACACGGGGCTAGAAGTATCTGAAGTCAACCCTCCTGTGCTCATTTCCTGCCTCAGTACTGTTGGGGAGCCGCTGTCTACAGACACTACACTCAGGAAAGCAGTAGGTCTCCTATCTCGCTTTCCCTCAGGACCCACCTCTGCCAGAAAGTGTGAAGGAGGAAGTGAGGTGATAGGCCTGTAAGGGCCGGGAAGGGGCTGTCTTGGTTGTCTCGAAACATCAGCAACCTCTAAACTTCCTTCAGGTGCCCTTTGAATAAAGGATGAGACACCAGTATCAATGGCGAAAGGTCACATACACTAGGCAGAGGAACATATACCATCTCTAAAATGGAGAAAAAGGAAGGCAGTTAAAGGAAGAGCCCACCTGACCAGCTGCTTTCTTATTCTTTTCTTCTGGGTTTCTTAATGGGTGGGATGGTAGGGGCTGGCACTTGTATGGAGGTTACAGGACAGACAAGCCAGACTCATGTGATCCATCTTCCACACTGCATGGCTTTGATCTACACACACAGTTCCTAATGCTGCTGCTTCTCAGAGATACCTGAAATTCATGTCTCCACTCTTTCACAGATTATCCAGAAAGCAAACTGTATATCACTGGGATCACATGAGAAAAAGAGCAGGCATGGGAAGAGTAGTAGCATACACGGCAGTGTTTCCTCATCCCCTCCTCCATCACTGGCTTTGAGAGACCCATCTACCTGCTCAGAGACAACAGTGGTCTACAGTGGAAGATGCTCTGTAGCTACTGAAGATCACTAGGGTCTGTTCAGCAGCAGAATCTTTCCGGCCATCGCCTAAGAGTTCCTAGCCTCCTTGTTCCTACTGGAGCTCCCAGCACTGCTCTGCAGGAACCTCAAGAACAGGCCTAGAGAGACAGAGATACCCTTGCCCAGAGTCTGGGAGCTAAGGCTCACAGCTGGAAATCCAAGGTCCCCGGGAGGAGGGCCAGGGACAGGGAAACACACCTAGGATTGTGCACTTTCTCTGTATGGGACCACTTGGTTGGGTGTGTCCAATGAGGGCTGGCCTTAGCCCAGAGTGAAGAACACCTTTTCTTCTATTATAAATAATTCTGAGATCATCTAGCCCAGATTTTGAATCAACCCAAATTGCCTTTTCCTAATTTGCACAAGCCCTTTGCGGTCTAGGGCCATGGTGGAGAACCTATGGCATGCATGTTATTTGTAAGACAAAAGATGTTAGTATATGAGTTATCCTTTTCTAAACTAAAATCATAATATTCAGGCTTAATTGTATAGTTGGCACTTTGTGATAAAAGAGTTTTGGATTGCAGCTTGAGCACCTGTCTCTAAAAGGTTCACCATCCAGGGCCAGAGATTGGTACCTCTCTCCTTCTTCCTAGCCCCTTTCTGTCTCCTCTTTTTCAAGCGCCACATGAAGGCTGCCACTTGAGATATTTATACTCATTTTATGCTCAGATTGTTTGTTCTCAGACCTGGAAGTAGGTTAGAGTCTACGGACCAAGGCTGTGTTCTAGAATGCTGTCCTCAAACTGGAAAGTGTAGGAGCCTCCTGGAGGTACACGGGACAGAGAGGTCCAGAGTTTGAAGCTCCACTTCCCTTTCTCCCACGGTCACATGGCATAATGCCTCCTCTCCCTTTTTACTTTCTCCATTCTGAAAGCAAAGCAAAGGAAGATAAATGTCCTAGATCACTCTGAAGCATGGAGGTGGCATTTTGGTAGCCCAGCTTACGTAGTGCCAGATACTCCAGGATGTAAGAGAAGAGTACTTGGAGTGCTTGGGCCGATCAGTTTCCGCTGCCCAGGTACATTATGGAGGGCAGGGTGCTACCCACATCCTGCCTGAGGACTGAGGTCATAACTGACCTGCTTAGTGGAGGAAATACCAATGCTTGTGACAAGGTGTCTCTTTGTCTCTTACCCTTGTAATCAAATGGTGTTTTATGTCTTCCCATGATCTCATCTTCTGTGGAATTCAAATTCTGGATCAGAAAATATGTGGTCATTTTCCCTTTTCCTTTCACTTCAATTTCACCTCTCTCGATGATTTCAAACCCTTGGTTTTCCAGGGCTCTGCACAGAAAATGATGCACCAAAGATCACAGAGCTGGCTGCAGTGAGCAGTGATATACATAAGGACAAGTCAGAAAACATGACACAGGGCAGTAGGGAGGATACAAGACATCAGCAGTGGTCTGCAGACAGGGACATAGTGAGTGAGGAAGAGTAAGGAGGAATGAATGTCTGATGTTCTAAAAAGGAAGCCAAAGGCAGAGGGAAGCCCAGAGGACTTGCCCAGCCATGCTCCTCTCTGCAAGGCTCCCACACACATACCCCTTATTTCTGTTGTACAACTTGGTTCACTCTCAGTACTAAAGTTTTGTTTTAATACTCCGGGACTCGTTGTTCCAGACCCAGCTGACACATCATCTCCACTATAAAATCTTCTTTCCAGGGCAGGCCCCTGTCCTTGATCTCCCATAACACACACTCTAATTCCTACAGATGGTAAAGAGAGAAGTCTGAGCCCTGATCCCTGGTTCCATCAATACTTTTCTCCTTCCTGATCTACCTTGACCTTCTTATAGATAAGTAAGAATCATAAGGGTACATTTTCATGGAATTATTGCAACCGTAAATCAATGAACATATTTAAAGGAATGTAGAACCAAACATGGCCTAATAAAAGTGCTCAAGAAATTGTAAGTATTGTTTTATATCTTTACCTTTGTTCTTATCCCAATATAAAAACAATTAAATGTGAATTTTCTTTTTTTCTCCACTAGGCTAGGGAGCAGTAAATTTTTCTAGGAAACACCAGATAATAAATCTTTTCAGGTTTTGCTGGCCATGTAGACTTCAACAAGTATTCAACTCTGCCACTGAATCACGACACCAGTTATAGACAATATGTAAATAAAGGCATGTGGCTGTGTTCCAACTTCATTTATGAAAAGAAGTTATGGATTGAAATTGGTGTATGCATTGTAATTTGCTAGACCATGTGCTAAACAGTAAGCACTAAGCCATATGCTTCTTGAGTGTAAAAACCACAAAATAGTAAGGGTTCAACAAGATGTGTTGTCTTCTCTAACCCAGTAAAGCATGGGAGAAAAATTATGTGTTTTCTCCACTCATCCCATCCATTGCCAGTTATTTGATAAGTTTTGAAAGGGGGAGGGACAAGAGAAGGCATACATAAACAAATGACTACCTGTAGGCTGTGGGACTGAGATGTACTTTGTTGGGAAGTCCGTGACTTTCCATCCTGGAGGCTGTGTTCACAGTATCACCAAACAAGCAGTACCGAGGCATCTTGTCTCCCACAACACCGGCTAAGACTGGGCCAGTATGGATCCCAACTCTAATCTGTACAGAAAGAACCTCACTGAAAAGACACCATCTAATCCTTTTGTTTCTACTCTTCAATTAAGGCATAATTTTATTTATTTATTTTTTAAAACCTACATCTTCTTTATCCAGTCACCAGTTAATAGGGCATTTGGGTTGTTTCCAAGATTTAGCTATCACGAACTGAGCTGCTATAAACATGGGTACACATGTATCACTGTGATATGAATCTTTTACTTCCTTAATGTATATCTCTAGCAGGGCAATAGCAGGGTCAAAGGGGACCTCTACTCCTAGTTATCTGAGGAATCTCTACACTGATTTTCATAGTGGTTGCACCAGTCTACATTCCCACCAGCAATGGAGAAGGGTTCCTTTCTCCCCAAAGCCTCATTTGTTGCTGGCTAATTTCAAGGTAGCAGCTATTCTTTGTAGAGTGAGATGAAAACTCAGTGTTGTTTTCATCTGCATCTCTTGAATGACCAGTAATGTTAAGCATTACTCTGCCATAAAGAATGATAAATTTGAGTCATTCATACTCAAATGGATGTACCTTGAGGACATACTCATAAGTGAAATAAGTAGGTCACAGATGTGTAAATATCGTATCTCTGGTATGAGAAACTGAAAATGTAAATAAGTTCTAGAACGTATGGTAGATATTGTGTCTTTCTAGTTAAGCTCTCTCCCTATCCTACTCCAAGAGAGAACAACCTTCTTACTTATTATACAAAAGATTATTCTATTGTAGAACCACACATATATGAAATCATATAACATATAGTATTATATCTGGCTTTGTGGGCTCAATATAAGATTTTTGAGATTCATTAATATTACTGTATGCATCAATAATTCAGTATTTTTATGGCTGAATAGTGAGATTAAACAATGATTCATTATTCATTTTCCTTTCTGTGACCATTTAGGTTATTGCCAGATCAGTGCTATTGTAATTAAGGCTTTAACATTTCTGTACAGGTACTTTTGTGGATATAGGCTTTTACTCTTGTTAAGTAAATACCTAAAACTGGAAATACCACTTCTTGTATGCAAGGTAAATGCACATTTAATTTTACTAAAGCAAAATACTACTGTCCAATCATTTTCCAGAGTTCCTTCTCTAATTTTCCATTTTGCATTCCAATCGGCAATGTGACTTTTCCAGTCACTCCACATTTTCATCATCATTTGTTCTTCTAGGGGTTTTCATTTACATGTCCATGGTGGCTAATGATATTAAGCACAATTTCATTCACATACTGTTCATCTATGTATTTTCTTTTGTAAAGTCTGCTCAAATTTTTTGATCATTTAAAAAATTGGGTTGTTTATTTTTAGTGTTAATATCTACACATTCTTTGTGCACATGCATGTGTCTGTGTGTGTGCACCTGTATATGGTGCTAAAGATTGAATCAGGGCTTTACATAAGCTAGACAAGCTACCACTGAACCACACTCCCAGCCCACTATTTGTTCTATATTGTACATATTTGGGAATATGAGACACTTTTCTTAGTCCATGGGCTTGTATATTCATTACCCTTAATTTGTATGACTTTGTAGGAATTAGGTTCAACATAATTGGTTTTCTTAGACTGCAGTGATAAATTCCACTGACTGGGGGACTTAAACAACATAAATTTTCTTACAGTTGTTGAGGCTGGAAGTCCGACATCAAGGTGTGAGCAGATTAAGTTTCCCCTGAGCCTTCTCTGTGTCCTCACATGGCCCTAGTATCTCTTTCCATGTCCTAATCTCCCACTTTTCTAAGGACTTCAGTCAGCTTGCAGTAGAACATGCCCTCAAGGTCTTCTGTTCATTTAATCACCATTCTAAAGGCCCTCGCTCCAAATCTTCTGAAGTGCCGAGGTTAGGCTCCAACATATGGATATTGAGGGACACACTTCAGCTCACAACAGTAAAGTATAATAAGTTTTGCCTTGTATGGTTAATGCCCTGTGTGCTAGGAAATCATGTCTGCCCCAAAGACATAAAACTACCTCCTCTCTTTCCATCAAGAAGTTTTATAAATCTAGCTTTTATGATTAGATCCATGATACCTATCCAAATTATTTTTCATATAAGAAATGAGGTGGAATTTTCCTCCTCCTTATGATATGGTTTTATAGCAGAAATATTTCCTAAAAAATTTGCTTGCTGCACTGAATTGATTTGGTACTTTGGTCATAAACCAATTGACTTTTAATATGTAGTCTATTTCTAGATACTCTACTATGTCAACAATCTTTTTTTAATCTTTCTGCCAATTCTGTTCTTACTGCTATAGCTTTAGAATAAGTTTTAGAAATACATTTTCAAATTTGTTATTTTTTAAAGACTATTTGAGGCATTCTGGATTCTTGGTGACATACATTAGGTCCTTTAAAACAATCATCTCTTGGACCGGAGGGTTAGCTCAGTGGTTCCGGCGCCTGCCTCGCAAGCGCAAGGTCCTGAGTTCAATCCCCGGAAACCACATACAATGCTGGGCGTGGAGACTCACGCCCACCAGCAATCAACACCGCATACCACAATGCCAGACGTGGTGGCTCACGCCTGTAATCCCAGCACTCGGGAGGCAGAGACAGGAGGATTACTGAGTTTGCAGTGGCTTGCCTGGGCACCATAGTGAGCTCAGGGCCAGCCTGAACTACAAAGCGAGACTCTGTCTTCAAAAACCAAAAAAAAAAAAAAAAAAAAAAAAAAAAAAATTCATCTCTTATCTGATCTTTTATCTCTACTCTCTCATTACTTCCCATCCAAGATTTTTATTTATACATCAAGGTTTTCACTCAATATACAAATACTATGCATTTTCAATAAGTTAAGTACTGTGATGCTTTGATCTCACGATGGCCAAAAGCTAGCTCCTGCTAGAAGACTAGTATGGATACTCTAGCCAAGATCTGCACTATTGATCCCCTTCCAAATTGCTGTGGTGAGAGCAAGTACAGTATATTTCCAGAACATACTAAAAGGAGTTTAACTTAGGAAAGTCATGTTCCATTTTGCAATGGCTTTGATTTATTTTTCATTGGCTATTAAGTATTTTGAACTTTCCAGTGACATGAACTGGGGATAAAACTGGATGTCAAAAGGCAGAGAGGCAATTCCAAGTTATCGTGGGGTGGGGGGCAGGATCTGTTAAGCCAGTGAAAGGGGCTATTTACTTCTCATCTTAAGATTTACAACTTTTATCATCTGACTAAACTTTCCTGCTTGGAAGAATAGCTTCCCAGGAGGAAGGAGAGCAGATGTCTCACTGCTGGCCACATGGGAGAAAGAAAGCTGTTCTGAATACCTCATGGCACCATGGTACCTGAGCTGTGCACTACGACCAGCTTCACACCTCAGTCTGAGCTCTACGTTGCCCGGCAGTGTGCTGGATACATGATTTCCCAAGTGAGAGAATCTGGCTATTCAGTAAACCTGAATAACCTGTTGAAATCTGTAGAGAAAAAAGCAGGAGCCAGGTGTGGTGGCTCATGCCTGTCATCCCAGCACTTGGGAAGCAGAGACAGGAGGATTGCTGAGTTCGAGGCTTGCCTGGGCTACATAGTGAGCTGAGGGCCAGCCTGAACTACAAAACAAGACCCTGTCTCAAAAAAAAAAAGAAAGAAAGAAAGAAAGAAAGAAAGAAAGAAAGAAAGAAAGAAAGAAAGAAAGAAAGAAAGAAAGAAAGAAAGAGAGAGAGAGAGAGAGAGAGAGAAAGAAAGAAAGAAAGAAAGAAAGAAAGAAAGAAAGAAAGAAAGAAAGAAAGAAAGAAAGAAAGAAAGAAAGAAAGAAAGAAAGAAAGAAAGAAAGAGAGAAGCAGGAATTACAAATGAGCTGGATTTCAGTGTGAATTGTATCCTTCAGTGTGATCAGGAAGAGGAGCTCAGCATCATCCTAAACCGTGGACAAAGGAAGGTTGCAGGGAACCATGGGAAAACTTCAGTCCCCATAGCCTCCTCAGAAATTTCAGAGAAGTTGAGATGGTAACATCTTTCTTTTATTCCCTGTATTGAATTTATTGGTATATATTAGGTATACATTATGATCACATATAACACTGAGAATTTGTAAGTGTATATGACACACCTGTATATGACGTATATGACTGTATATGACTGTATATGATGTACCTGTATATGACGTACCTGTATATGATTCTAATTTTGCCCACTCCCCTGCTCTTCCTAAAGCCCCCATTCCCGTATATACATAAGCTATTTTTCCATATAACATCTTTCTTAATATTTCTATTCCCTAGGAACATAGGCAAAAGAAAAAGAGGCTTTTAATTACACTAATATACCCAGGAACCACCTAAGCAGACAAAAACTGTACCTTTGCCATGTGAGATGTTTGGTATTAAGTAGGCTACTCATTTACTCTCTACCTGGATGGGTTCTCCAGTAACAGGATTCATTACTTCTTTTGCAGAAATTCTCATCCCCAAGGCAAAATTAGCCACTCTCTGAGCATGGCTTTCAATGGGTACTGGGACACCACCTACCACCATATAGGCATCGCCTATTGTTTCCACCTGCCAGGAAAACAAAAAACAATGGTGTTCAGAAGGCTTCCTTTGTGCACCGAATCCATTATTAAACATGCTTGCCATTTTTCAGATATTGACAAAAGGCCACACTAAAGAAGCTGGGGGTACTTTGCTAGACATATGAGGAGCACGAGGGAAGAAGTAGGAAGGAGCATGACTCCAGAAACAGTGAGACCCAAGAGGGTTTTCTCCATTTGGTTAGTCAACTAGTTACCTATCTAGTTACTTAGTTCATTAGTTAATGATGCTGAGGATAAAACCTTACTTATCCTAGACAATTTTGATTCCTTTCATCTCTTTTCTTTACCCCATTCCCATCAACACCAATTTTCAGACTAGTGCAAATAGTCCATCAGAATCAAGTCTTACCCGACTACTGCAACACTCCACATTACAGACACTTACTTTGTAAACTTCATGGACACTAGTTAATTTGTCAAATTTAGAGTACATTGAATTCAGCATATTCACTATTTGGATAGGTTCACAGGCAGCACAAATGTTAGTAAATGTCACCACATCACTGAAAAGGATGGTGCAGGTTTCAAATTCTCCTGCAATAGAAAGTAAGTATCAGTGATAGCCAACAATACAGAATAATAATTCTATGAGACACCCTGTGACTTCACAGTTAATTGTGAATGTGTTATTTCCAGTTGTAGTTAAAGACACTACTCTTGGTCATTGAGCAAGGAGAGCTGCCTCTGGACACAGCCTAAATTCTTAAATGTGTGTGTGTGTGTGTGTGTGTGTGTGTGTGTGTGTGTGTGAGATTGATGAGCATTTTTATTAATACACATTCACTGTTGCATTATTTATATTATTCTCAGTGTAGAGAGGAGAAACTGAGAAGAATGCTGATTAAGCAGTTAACCCAAGATGGTGTCATGTACAAGTGATGTGGTCAAAATTCAACCACACATCTGCCTAATTCGAAACCCTCACAGCTGACCATAGAGGTTGGTTGCCCCTCACCCAGAGGTACCTGTGCAGGGAAGGAATGCCTTACCTGCTGCCACTTTTTTGCCCTCCTTCAGCTGGTTGGCCACGTGTTCAGGTAGCATGGCATACAGCAAGGTCTCTGTCTTCTTCTTTTCTATAGCCAAGTACTTAGAGAGGACTCGCAGCTCCTCCTTCTTCTTCTCCAGCTGGGTGGACAGCTCCATTTCGGCCAGCCTCTGCTGGTTGAGGAGGATGAGATCCCTGGTGGTGTCATGGGGAGCAATGTCTGAGAGATACATCTTGTGCTTCTCCAGCTCCTGCAGGCTGCGGAGCTTCGGTGAGCACATGAAAATCATGTACTGCAGGGACTCCATCCAGATCATCTGGCCTTCCCATCATGGGGAGGAAAGAGACAATATAGTTTATTGCCAAGACAAGAGAGATGAACATGCAAGAGGAATAATCATCACCCACACAGCCCACCTTTGAGGCCTGGCACAGTTATACTCCATCTCAGCCAGGGCTGGCAGGAATTATCTATATGTCTCACCTCTACTTCCTCACCTCTCCCTCTGCACAACAGATCTCTCCGCGGCTGCTTCCTGACTTCCCGGAAACTACCAGTCAGGGCCTTCAAAATGTTGCCTCCAATACAAGTTTTATCCTTACCCAGGCTTCCTGCTGTAGTTAAGATTCATCTCATACTTCTTAAAATCTTACTTTCCCAGAGCTGTTACTGTTTTCTCACTGAAAGTCCCCCTTACATCTTTGAATTGTTTCTTTATGATTTCTTTTTAAATCTCACCACTTAAATTTCAGAATTCCAGGCTTGTCTTGGTATTTATTGTCTTTAGCATTATGTAATTGTGCCCTATACTATGCTGATAGTGAATCTGAATTTCCAGAAAAGCCTTCTTTCCTGGGTTAGAGATATTTTCTTCAAAAATTTCTTTCTTAAAAACAGATATGCTAAAAAAAAAGAATAAATCCAGTGAGTGATATTGAATATTTCTCAGCAAGAAAGATTGAATTTGTTGAACATAAAAGAAATAGACATGTTGAGCTAGGGATTTAACTTAGTGGTTCTGGTGCCTGCCTTGCAAGTGCAAGGTCCCGAGTTTGATCCCCCACACCAATAATAATAATAATAATAATAATAATAATAATAATGTTGGTTATATTCACTGTCTTGTGTTTTAGTTAAGAAGTTAGTATTGATTTCACTATATGTAGTTTATCATTCTAGAAATGACATTGTAATGAACAAGCTTGTGGTAACTCAGTGTAACTGAGGCTATGTGTTAAAGAATACATTCTTAGACGTGAAATTATTTAGGAAACAAATGTTCATTTTTTGTTTTTGATACATATTGCCAAACTTCTTTCTAGGATGATTGTAAGAATTTACACTTCTATCAACAGAGTTGGTTGTATTGGTTTGTTTGGCCTTTTAATCTTTATTCCCTATTATGTGTCTATTTATGTATGTTTGCAACTGAACTACCCTTTCATCTCCTCTTCTCTTTCCAAACTGTTTCACTGCATGAGCATTGTGTCCCTACTGTGAGTCACTGAGAGATACAGCTGGGACTCAAAACTTTAAATCATATCTCAAGAACCTTAAGTTATATCTAAGTCATACCTTCATCGTCCAAGGAACCAAGCAAAGATACAGTTCTCTGATCTGTTTTCTTTCACCTCCCACATCCAGACACTATGCTTTGATTTAACTGTGACTGTTCTCCCATTGCCACCCCAGCGCCTCTGCCTCGGTTCATTTCTCATCTTAATCTTCTTGCCCACATCCCAGCAATGGCTTGCATCTGACCCTCCGAGCTCCATTTTCTCTACAACCTTCATGTTCCCCTCACCTCCAAAGTGGCCATTCTAGACTTCCAATCTGATCAAGGAAGACCTTTAAAAATGTTTCTAACTGAACGATAGAGTTCTAGCCCTCAGCTTCCCAGTCCCATCTCCCATCACTCTGCTCTACAGTTAACAAGCGTTGCTTCCTGTTTGTCTCCCCAGCTCCGCGGGTATGTAGGTCTAGCACACCTAATAGAAAGACTGCTCAGAATGTGACCCCCCTTCACATCATGTACAAAAATTGGCTCAAAGTGAATCAAAATTTTAATGTAAGAGCTAAATTTATAAGACTCCGGAAAAGTGCTAAGAAAATATAAATAAAAGTGATATTGAATGTGGAATAATTTCTTGACTATGATACCAAAAGCACAGGTAAAAACAGGAATATTAGATAAACCAGACTGTGTCAAAATAAGAAATTTCTGTTCATCAAAAGTCTGTTCAACAGAATTCTGAAATAAACAGAGTTTCAGTTTTACAAAGGTTACCACAGATAGTGAATAGGTAGCCCATGGAATGGGAGAAAATGTTTATAAAACATGTATCTATTAAAGGGTTAAGAGCCAGAGTATATGAAGAACCCCTACAACTCAACCACACACACACACACACACACACACACATTCCCCCCCCCCCAAAAAAAAGATGTAAAACATAGGCAAAAGGCTAAAATGCACATGTCTCCAAAGACTCTGTAAAAATGGCCAAGCAGATGAAATGATGCTCAAGGTCATTAATCATTAGGCCAATGCTTGTCAAAATCATGTCACACCCATTATAATGGGTATTAATAAAAAACAGAAAATATAAAGTATTTATAAGGATATGGAGACATTGAAACACTTGTGCATTGTTGATTGGAGGAGAAAATGGTTCAGTAGCTATGAAAAACAGTATAACAGTTCCTCAATATATTAAAAATAGAATCATCATATGGCTCAGTGATTCTACTTCTGTATATACTCAAAATAATGAAAGGAAAAGATTCTAAGAGACATTCACAATAGAATTGTTCACATTAGCCAAATGGTAGAATTACACTGAGTTCGTCAAGAAATGAATAAAGAAGATTTATATACATCTGATAGAATATTATGCAGGCTTAAAAGGGAAGAACATTCTGATAGTACAACATAGATGAACCTGTAGGATATACGTTAAGCAAAATGAGTTAGTTACAAAGGAAAACTACTATAGGGTTCAACATATAAAAAGTACACAGAGAAGCCAAAATCATATAGGTAGAAAATACAGTGACAGTTGCTAGAAAATGGAGAAAAGAGAACGAGAAGTATGTTGTTCCATAGGTATAGAGTTTCAGTTTTACAAAAGATGGAAAAAATTTCTGGAGATAGAATGGTGGTGATGGCTGTGCAAGTTGTGAATGTACTTGATGTATGTGTATAGACCATTTATGTCTAAACCAGAAGTGGTTTAAGAAATAAAATGGATCACCTACAGATCAGGCCAAGTGGAAATGTCAGAAAAACATCCTGTTCTCAATGTACTTCCTGCCCCAGTGTTTAGGAAGCTGGAAAACTGTGCCTCTTACCCTTCTGATCAATCTCCCAAACAGGCCAGGAGCAAAGGGAAGGAGTGAATTATTACCTCGGAGTTTGAGTGGGGGCTGATTTTTCCATGCTTCAGGCATCGTTTCTCTCCGTGTCTTCAGGACAAATTGACTGTTGATGAATTTGCAGATGCTGGGAATGTTGAAGGTAACTCGAGGATGAACAATGGAGAAATACTCATCTAATGGAGTTTTCTGGGTCTGGAGTCCTGGGACATACTTCTGAATATTCACTCCAGCTTGCTTGACCCTTAGCTATCCACAGACGACAGATGTCAGACTGGGGAACAGAAACCAACCTCGGCCATAAACTTTCCCTTAGAAATAATATTTTGGCCATGCTTTGTGACTCACCAGGGAGAAAGGAAGTCAGTAATGAAATAACATCATGTAAGTAATAACTTTTAAAAACAATTATATCTGCAATTAATGTCAAAAGGGGAAAACAATAGTATAGGCATACTCAGGAGCATATCTCTGACTAGAAAGTAAAGTTAAAACTCTCAAGATAATAGTTTTGTCTTAGCTCTCTAAAACCTTTCTGTGTCTGTCTCTGTCTCTCTGTTTCTCTATCTCCACTTCTCTCTATGTGTCTCTATTTCTATCTTTGTTTCTCTAGCTAACAAATCAACTACCAAATTCTATGGCACTGAATCTGATATCCAGACTGGGTACAGGATCCCTTTAAAAGCATCAGGGGATTTTTCACTGCTGTCTCCACATAAAAAATAGAAGGAAAAAGAAAAGTTGAGGTTGCCTCATATGGTAATTATTAGTTGCATCATATAGGGGTGTTAATTTACATCTGAGAAGTCACAATTTCTTTTTGGGTGAACACTATCCTCAAATCAGGAAATTTCATAAAATCTGTATCAGCAGTCCTCTGGTAGGTGGTGATTTAATACATTTGTGGTTCCCAATAAATATCACAGAAAAATACAATGACTAGCACTGCCTAAACTTTTTTTTTTTTTAAACACATTTGTTTTGTCTACTTGTTCTTTAAATGAATGCATGAAGAAACCAGCTGAAATACACTTTTTTTCCCAGGGAAATCAGTGACCTTCCAACTGAGTCCTCTCACAGCCCATACAGAGCATGGAAGGTCAGCATGGACCTTTCCCCATCACACACAGGATGTGACGCATGGTGGGATCCAGATGTTCCTTCTGGTGATCTCAAGGATGGTGGAGGTCCTGCTTAGCTTTCCATCCAACCACTGCTACACCGTATTCTGATGTCTGTCTATGTAATAAATCTCAACTTCTCTTTCTTTTCCCTTTTTCTATTTGTAAACTTTCCCATTCATTCACTGATTCAAACCTCCTTCCCTATCTACCAAGAAGACTCTGCATTCTGGTTTCCAGAAGATTCTATAATATGAAATGAAGTCAGTGGTCCTGCTTAGCTAATGCCTAGAAACTTCTCAGGGATATAAAAGATTTATAGTGCCCTATTCCCTGGCTTATCTCCAACTCGAAGCTCCAGAAGAGAAGGGCCTCTTACTGCTTCATCAAAGACAATGTGGAAAGGAAAAGCAGTACAGAATGTCTTCACTTCCATCCAGAGTCTCTCAGGATAAACGGGATTGAAGGGATCACTGAGGTGACCTGGATACAGACAGAAAAAGCCCTAATGAGAGGCAGCTTCTGCTGAGCTTCACACACAGAGCCAAGCTTGGGACAGGGATAGAATCTTAAGTGTTTCACAGGCAAAGTGTGATCCCTGCTTTTTAGCCCAGGCTCCCTCAGCATCTCCAGATGGCCATGGCAATTCTTCCAAATTAAAACAAACAGAAAACTTGCTACCAGGTTGAGAAGCCCTCCTGCCCCCTGCCAAGATTCTGCCCGCCGCTGAAGAGTTTCTGGGCCAATTGAGTACATCTCTCCATGAAAACAGACTCCGCATTGAAATGGTGACAGCCAGACAATAAGCGAGCGGAGCAAAGCGTGTGCACTGGGCCCAGCATCAGGAACATTTGCCATGGAGCTTTTTAGACTGACAGTTTTGGGTGGCACATGAAAATTTAACCAACAGTCCTATTTGGCAGGGGTAGAGAATTGAAATGAAGCCTTTTTGATATGAAAATCTCCTAGACAAAGGATGTCAATTGCATGTTTGACTCATTTGCCACAGCTTGAAGGATTCAAAATGCAGCTCTTTGAGCTCTGCAGACCTTCCAGATGTATGTCATCTGACCCATCAGGCCACAATGGGGAGCATCTAGCTCCCTTCTCCCTGTGAGTCAGAGCCCTTATTCCTACTCAGGTGTTAAGTGCTGGTTGTTAGACGAGCTTGACCCTCACAGGCATACCATAGACAGCTTCTCCTCTTCACTGTGCAAATGGCAAGATAAAGAACCTTGTCCAATGTTACACAGCTCCTCGGGGACAGAGCCAGAAATCTACTTCCTTGGCTCTTCACCCACTGTTTTTCACACTACTGGACAACCATAATTATTATCTTCAGCTTACTAGTCCAGAAATGCTTCCCAACTGAGAAGGCCTGGATCCAGAAGTTGAGCTATGGAGAATTCCTAGCCTTGATAATACATCAGTATCCATCCTCCTTGTCTTCCCCAGTCCCCAATTAGAACAGATGCCAATCCTTTTTCTGGTGGCATTCTCCAATTACAAGAGAGAGTGTACACCATGTTACTCATATAAACAGAAGGTTCCATAGAATAAGAGTTAGAATGTGACATTTTAAAGTTGAAAGCCAGGGATGCCAAATCCAGGCTATTGAGAAAGCTAGAGCATCACAATCCCAGTGTTCCTTGGGCTAATTCCCCTGAGAACCAGGCAGTCTTTCTGATCTAAGAGACTGGGACAACAGCCCACATACCTTTTCCAAACATGACTATCCTCCTTACAGCATCCCAGTGGGATTTCTTCCCAGGACAAACAGACACCCTCAGATACTTTTCCTTCATCCTAAGGAAAGCTGCCTCGAGAGCCTGCAGATGGCAAGGAGAGCAGTAAGGGTACCCAGTCATGGGACTGCAGAAGCACCAACCCTATCTGCTCTAACTGGGCTGTCTTTCCATGTGGAATGGTGTTGTGACCAGAGAGACTAACAAGAGCTCCCAAGATTTTTTTTTTTATCCAGTTAATCCTCAAGCTGTTTCTCTACAAAATGAGCAAGAACATTTTACAAAATCTCAAGAATGGTCTAGGGTAGTGATGGCAAACCTTTTAAATCTTTTAATGGTAACAAACAGCCTGCTGCAGCACACTCCATAGGTTCCTCACCACTGGACTAGAGTGATCTGGCAGGAAAATCACACATGACTGTCTTTTTCTGTGGTTGAAGAGGTAGCAATGAATAGATCCTGAGATGGGTTCTTTGTGATCAAAGTCACACTTACCCTGGGCTTTGCTTGAGGAATTACAGGTATACCTGGGTACTTATAAGCTACATGGCACAAAGAGCTGTTCCTCTGACATTTGTGGCACCTACACTGGGCCTAAGGCCTGCAAGCACCTTGTGACTTTGTCGCTGAGGAGGCCAAGCATAGGATCTCAAGGGGCCTCTGGATCTGTGACAGCTCCAGCTTTAACATGGACACTGGGATCTAACAGGCCAATTTATTTCAGGAGGATTGTGAAACAAGGTCCAAATTTCAAACAGTTTATACTGGTAATTTTATAAGTGAATATTTCTCCAGGTTAAAGTGTACCCCAGAAAATCTCCAGAGTATGGCCAGTGAACACTGATCCAGTAGTTCTCAACTAAGAATGTTTTTTGCCCCCTATCTGGGACATTGGTAATCCCAGGAAATATTTTTGGTCACACAACTGAAGATGCAGGGTTCTACTAGAATCTACTAGAACTTGGCATACTCCTAAACAGCTTATAATACAAAAGACTGCCTATCACAGAAAAGAATTATCTTGTCAATAATCCCAAGATTAAGGTCAATAATCCCAAGATTAAGAAATCTTGCCTTAATTCCAATATTAGAAGATCTAGATTATAGTATTGTTTGCATAGATTATTCCAAGAATGGTAACTCTGCCCTAAGGAACTGTGCTTTCTGAGGACATAGCAAAGCCAATACCTTATGATCTTTCGGGATGTCCTCACTATCTTGACAACTGATTGGATTTGTACTTCTCATCCAGCTGCGAGTCTTCTGTACTACCAGAAACACAACATGCTCTTTTTTCCCTATCCTCTCCACATCTTCATTCATGTCAAGGATACTCATGGTTACATCAGTGTCAAAGAAGTCCTTGGCCACAGCTTCAATGATACCTGTAGCAGAATTATACCTATTGGTAAGGGATAACAGAAGGCAGTGTGTAAAAAAAGAATCATACAAATCTCTGTCCAATACTTCTGATCAACTTTGCAATTTTCCAAGCTCAGAGACAGGTGGTATTCTACAGACTAATGAAGTTAAAAAAAAAAAAAAAGTAGAGATTTAAATTAGACATGTGTGGATACCAGATTTATCCTAGCCATTCTAATTTCTAGTTCAGCATCTGTTCTTATTTTTTTTTTCTGGAATGCGTTTAACTCATTAAACAGGCCAACTGGAAATAATGTAAGCAAAATTCAGTTGAAAAAGGAGTAAGGGTCATGTTTCCAAAATTGTTCCTCTGGAAATTTATTTCAGGATTAAAATATAAAATAAAAAGAAACGTGTGAAGATGTTCATCCTAGTATTGTTTACAATAGCAAAAGATTACTATCAATTAAAAATGCAAAATAGGGAAATTGTTAAGATATTTACAACATGAAGTATCACACATCTATTTAGGATGTGACTTTAAAGACTATGGAAACAGTGAAGCATGCTTGTTCTTATGCTAAATTAAAAAACTGATACAAAGTAATATTTGTATAATGATCATGATGATGTAAATACCTGCATAACTTAAAATGCTAAAAAATTTAAAGTTATTCCTTCTTTTGACATTTTGTTTATTTCCCCTTCTTCTGGCAAATTTAAAAAATTTGAATCTTTATTGGTACATTACATACATCAGGATCACACACTATATTGAGAATTTGTACCAGTATATGACACTATTTAATTCTCATTTTTCCCATTCCCCCACTCACCTTACAATCCCCTGCCCCTATATATATAAACTTGTTTCTCTTTTTTTTTTTTATTGCCATCACATATTTTCTTTCCCTTGTTACCTACCCTTTTGGCACATTTAAAAACACTAAAAGCTCAAAGATTCTGAGAGTCATGATAAAGATAGCAAGGACTACACATACATAAGAGCTCTCTACCCACTGCCAGCTCTTCCCCATCCAGAAGAAATGTAGGGAAGCCTTCCTCACTCCTGAAGACTCAGGTCTGGGACTCTGAAGGCATTTCATACCTGGTACAATATGGCATAGACCACTTCTATCTGAGTAGTAATGGAGAAGCATTTCCCTATTTTTTCCTTTTTCCACACGAAATGATGGTGCATTCATCTCCTAATTTAAAAAAAAAGTGATATTCTCAGTAAATTAAAATTGTGTGAATTTAAGACTTTGTGAAAAAATAGCACTTATCCACTGTAGCTGTAGGACAATAGCTCAAACTCTCTCCAGTCACATAGCACCATTATTTCAGCCTCTTATGCCAAGAGTTCTACTCTGTAAATTCTCCAAATACCTCCACGTGCCAAGTTTACTCTCATTTTAAAAAGGAAGAGACTGAGACTCAGGGAGATGAAAGCTAGATTAATGGTGGAACAATGGTGAACCTCCAAAACGAGCCTTTTCACCATACCATATTACTTCCACCCACGCTCCAAGGGGAGTGCAAGTAGGTGAAACTCTTAGTGAGTTTCTGCAATGCTTGGTCGACAACCAAATGATCATGTGTATCTTCACTTCCAAGAAGATCATATAAAAGAGATTTGAGGAAGCACATATCCAGAGTCTATGGAAAAAGAGGGAAATAAAAGTTAATTTGAAAAATATACCCAAATGCTCCATAGCGAAGATAGAGTACAGAGGCAGCCATGAAGACCCAAGCACTCTGACTCATCCCCACTCATGCCCAACCCCTCCCAGTCTCTTCTCAAAGACACTCTTAGAACACCTTGTGTTTAGTTCTCCCAGTCTCTAAATAATACAATTTTATTTTATTTCCTGGTTAAGGTAGGGATTTTGTTTTATTCAGTAAACTTTATTGGTACATTATATACACAGCTCACAATCACACAAAACATTGGGGAATTTGTACCAGTATGTAACACAGGTCAATTTTCATTTTTACCCTCATCCCTGCCCACCCACCCCCTCCCCACCCTCTATATACATACTCTTTTATTTTTTTCCAAATCATATTTATTCCTTCCCCTCATTACATTCCTACACCAAGTCCTTTTGGATATTACAAAAACTATCATACATTCTAGAGCTCCTTTACCTCTACAGGTAGGGATTTTTTTTTTAATTGGAGAATGAGAAAAGGCAACCCCAATATAGTCTTTGGAGACAGGTAATCCTGATTTAAGCTTTTTCTCAGTATAAGTGATTTGCCACAGTTATTTTGCCTTCCTAGATATCAGTTTTTTCATATGTATAGAGGGGAAAATAAGACTTGCTAATCTTAGAGATGTGAAGAGGATACATCAAAATTCATAGATTGCTTAGCACACCTGTCTCTCATAATTAGCAGTTAATAAAAGTTAGCTTAAAAAGCAGGATTAAAATCATAGTTATAACCAAGAGTGCATGCTTTATAGATAATCAGCACTATCTTATTCTATTTTTTGCTCAAAGAAATAATCTATATTTTCATAGTTACTATAGCTATCAAGTATTATTTCATAGAATTTATCTCAACTTCTATAACATTTAAGTATTTTATCTTATTATGTGCAAAATGTCCTAAAAAATCACCACATAGGCTCCATTCTATTGGTTCTCCAACAATACAATTTGGGCATATTGGAGGGGGTGCATGACTAATAGAAGGATAGCAGAACAGGGTATAAAAAGAATGGACTTTGTTTTTCAGAAACTTTATTCTTCTCCTTCTAGTTCATGAGGGTAAAATGAAATGAAGACTATTGGTACTTAATCTAGAACTATGGATCAATATATTAACCAAATTTCAGGTGAAGGGTTTGATATTTTAAAATACAATAGAAGTTTACTGAAGAAATGAAATGTATTTCTTTATATTCTAATTGTGCTCTTTAGCAAGAAATTTGACAAGAGGTTGCCATGAAAATGCTTGCAATTCTAAAATTTGCCTTAATGAAGAGAGAGAAAAGGAAGAATTAGTATTTATTTATAGTCCAGTGCCAAGGACTTTTTTTTTTGAGACAGGGTCTCACTTTGTAGTTCAGGCTGGCCATGAGCTCACTATATGCCCAGGCAAGCCTTGAACTCAGCAATCCTCCTGCCTCTGCCTCCCAAGTGCTAGGATTACAGGTGTGAACCACCACAGCCAACACTGTGTGGTATGTGGTACTGAATGCTGGTGGGCATGAGTCACCACACCTGGCATTGTGGTATGTGGTTGCTGGGTTCAAACCAGGGACCTTATGCTTGCTAGGCAGGCTCTGGAACCACTGAGCTAAATCTCAGGCCTGCCAAGGATTTTTATGTTATCTTTAATCCACACATCACTATGAGGTAGGTAAGTTATTTTGTTCCTATTATTCCTTTTTGTCTCTGTGTCCAATGCTTTAAAAGGTTCTTAGTAAACAGTAGGTATTTGATAAATATTCACTAAATGAGTAAGGGTAAAAATGTGAGGTTCAGAGAGAACAATTAACTGGTCCGGGATTCCTCAGTCTGTAAGTTGCAGAGCCAATGAGACAATGGTGGAAGCCCATCAGACCCCACATCTCACTCATATCCTCTAGAAATTCACATGGTAACAACAGAACAGGCCTAAAGCTCATTCTACTTAAAGTTTATTAAGATTTTCAAAACTCAAATTACTTATACAAAATGTGAGTTTTCCCATATTATATTTGCAAGAGTACATAATAGTTAACGAGGAGTGTTAACATAAATAATCCTATGTTATCCTCATAACAACCTTCCAAAGGTGTTTCTGAACATGAAATACAGAAATAGTGAAGCCATAAAGGGCCCTTAAAGTAAATATAAACTATCTCACATAAAATAATAAACTATTACTAAGATATGAAAATACTACTTGTCTTTTCAATAAAGCATTTTCTTATCTATAAAAGCTTCTAGCTATCTGAATTTCCAATGACTCTGCAAAGAAGAAAACTAAGTCATGAACTCCAGAAGGACATATCCCAAGAGGGAAATTAGTTTCTTAACACCTCAGTCAGTCACCCTGAGGGTTAATCAGAGTTGGATGATTTGTGATTCTGGCTCTCAGTCTCATCAAGTCTTTCCTTCTGATACTTGGATAACATGAATCTGGCTGCATACGCTATTTATCAGCTCCATCCAGGCCAGGAAACCTTAGGAGAGATTTTGCAAATCTACGGAAACTTGGCTGTTTTCCAGCCTTTGTTCTCATTGTGATCAGCCTCCTACATTTCACTTCAAGCCTACTCTGGCCCCACTGAAGAGTCCATCTTTCATCGCAAAGCTGAACCTCTCTCTGATACTTCTGTCAGCCAGTTTATAAAGATGACCAGCAGGTATTTGTTTTCCTTTCTTTCCCAAGATAACTCCTGGGCCACTGACTCCAGGGACCAAAGATTCTGGAGCATAAAAGAGGGGAAGGAGTTGCCTTGAGCCTGCTCTTCTCAGAGGGGAGGGAGGAGGTCCCTCTAAACCACTGAGCATTTGCTTCCTTTCAGAACCATCAAGACCAGCTCTTACCTGATAAGACAGGGTGAGGTAACTGTGCAGGGCATCTAGGTTTTCGATAAACTCCGTGAGATTCCCTCCCAGTGTTCGCAGCATCCTGTCATAGCCAGACACCTTACAAAACTTAAAGAAGTAATCTCCAAAGAGCTTCAGCATGGCTTCCAAGGACACACCTGTAGAATCCAAAGCATAGCCCAAACAAAATCCCCTGAAGGTATTTTTCTCCCTTGGATGGCCTTCTTTTATCTACAGTGTACTCGAACTGGCCATGAAATTCTTAACTTAGTTACTGTCTAAGCTTTCACCTTGCTTCCCAACAAAATAATAATGTCATTGGTGGAAGGCCATCATAGGGAACCTGGCACAGCCCTTAGATGCTTATTAAGAAGTTTCTCTCTCTGGGGCCGGAGGGTTAGCTCAGTGGTTCCGGCGCCTGCCTCGCAAGCGTAAGGACCTGAGTTCGATCCCCGGTTACCACATATAATGCTGGGCGTGGTGGCTCACGCCTGTAATCCCAGCACTCGGGAGGCAGAGACGGGAGGATTGCTGAGTTCGCGGCGGCTTGCCTGGGCACCATAGTGAGCTCAGGGCCAG
>PVIC010000736.1:15960-78341 GCA_004025085.1 Thryonomys swinderianus | reverse complement strand
ATATGAGTTTAAAGTGGAATCAAGGGCTGTCTCTAAGAAACGTTTACATTGCAATGCAAAGAGAAGTCCAAGGCTGTGTTTGCCTGGTTCACCTAAAAATGATAGCAAATGTCTGTAATGACTTTTCTTTCTCTCTTGGCCATGTCAGATCTTCATTCCCCTTCGAAGTACAGTCTTTACTTTATATTCTCCACGAAGATGTGTCTGAATATCCCAGGTCACACTGAATTGGCTCTTCCTCTGTATTGCATTTTTCCCTTTCTCAAATGTGGAGGGACAGCAGTGGGCAGTGAACTTGTCTGACATATTTTCTGAGCTAGACACAAAGTGGTAGATGACTTTCTGTGTAGGTAAAGACTGCTGCCTACCTCTGTCCCTTCTCTGACTCTGCTGTTTGGAAGGCAAATATTTTAAAACTTTATTATGTCTCCTTTTCTCATATGAGTTCTCTGAGGCTGTCACTGTTATGAAATGATCCTAACTGTACAGAGTAGTAGAGACCAGATTTGCTGAAGAGGCTACATAATTCTAAATTCAGGACTTTCAGTACTACATCCTGTAGCCTCTAGAGCAGTAGTGAGAGAACAAGGCTCTCCCCATGGCGATATCTGCTTATAGCTGTCATCACTAGCTTGGGAGCAGAGCAGCCATTTATGCTACTGGCCTTAGATCCTGTGAAAATACTTTTTTATTTAGGGTCAGGTCGTAATTCATATGAGTCCTGCAAAGCAGAGAAGGCCTAGAATGCCCAGGCTCACAGGAGAACTTCTAGACTCACAGTATATTGGCTGTGTCTTTGGTGGACTCCGTGTTGCTCTGGCTGGATCTAGAATTCACAGGAAAGGGGCATCCATGTCTGCTGGGCTCTCCAGGAATGAAGGAATGACTCCCTGACAGGGGTCATGAGGAGGTGTGGGTACGTCCCAGTCTCAACAGCAGCTTCTGTGCAGCTAGACCTTGGTGCAGGCAATCATTCTGCTATCTGAGCAGGACATGGACTCTCTTATTAGAGATGAGTAATACATCTTTTCCAAAAATTATTAGCCAAATCTGAATTTAGACAAAGCTCAGATGGCAGGGTTGGAAGTGGTTAACTACCTCCGTTGGATTCTTTGTGGGTTCATGCTAGCTAGATGCAGGGAATCTTTGGCTATCTAGTAATCAGAAAACACCTGGGAACTCCTAAGTTAACTGAAATAAATTCTACGCAGGTCCTTTCCAATGTTTTTTGTGTTTCTGAGAGAAATAAAAATAAATGAATTGGTATAAAATTGCTCCTTCCTCTCTCTCCCTACCCTTTCCTTCCCTCTGAATCTAGCATTTGCAAGCTGAGAAAATACAGCCTCTGTGACATGTAGCCTGCAGATGCCATTCAAAGCAGGTGCTTCCTGTCACCTGCCAGGAAGAGCACAGGTCTCCGGCGCCTTCCTTCTCGGGGGAACCTTTTTCAGGGGGGCTGAGCTGGGTGCAAGAAAGTTAGATTGAACTGACAATAGAAGCTTTGTAGAGAAAGACTGTCTTTTTAATTTTTCTTTTAAATCTGAAAACAAACAAAATTCCCGGAAGTTGTGTGTTTCAGACCCTGATTATTTTATTTTTGAGTGTTCAGCTCTGTTAACAGGAAATTTCTGGCTGAGACTAATAGCTCCTCAAACAACAGACTTGGGTTTGGGCAGTTTCTCTCTGTACTGAGCTTGGGACTGCTTCTAAAATTCTTGGTTCAGAATGCTTGTCTAACAGAAGACAAAGGCCTCTTTTTTAGAACCAACCTCTATCTTTGAAAAACAAACAAACAAGAAACATCACTGGTCCAGGGATGTCGTTCAGCGGTGCTGCCCCTGCCTGGTAAGCTCAAGGTCCTGAGTTTGATTTCCAATACCACAAAAAATTAAAAGAGTCAACACCTGTCTCACTTATCATACAGTTTTTTCAGTTAATTTAGAATTTGAGGCCAGGGATTTAGCTCAGTGTCTCTGGTGCTGCTTCCTAAGCACAAGGTCCCAAGTTCGGTTCCTAGTATAAAGAAAAATGAGAGAATTCTGAGAGCCCTCTGGTCACATGCTGTCAGGAATATATAGGATAAAAATTTTAATGGAGAAATGAACTAAGCACAAATTTTAGAAGCTTTAAAATGTCACTTGATAGTGCAAAGGCATCTATAGTATTCAATTAGTATTTAAATTATTATAAGAAAGAAAGGGAATAAGGAAATATGCATCTATCTTCTTATTTGTGCAAAATTAAATACCAGCTAGATTAACAAGGGACACTTGCAATTGGTCACCTTCAGGACAGCAGTGAGAAGAAGATGGAAAAGATAGAAAAATTAAATAAGAGGAAAGAATGGAACTTTTCTGAGCATAACTTTCTGAACAGTTCTGATTTTAAGAATTATGTGAAATTTATATGCCTTAAATAACAATATCATTAAGGATGGAGAGACATCCTAAAATGTAACACAAATAGGAATTAATTCAGAGAACAATATTGCAACAGAAAAGTTTTTAATAACATAATTACCCCTCCCCCACCCTAACCCAGTAACATTTCAACATGGTAAGAAAATTGCTTTGACTTCAGGCTGAAAACAAAAAGAGTTTTGAACATTGAATTGCATTTAGTAGGCTTTCCTTTAATATAACTGTTGGTGAATGCAATTCTGAAAACTTTCCTAGACTTTCAAGGTTGAGCAGATTCACATATGTCTTATAGATTGTGGAAGTCAGGTTTCTCACTATCTGAGGTTGAATTAAAGTTATGGAAAGAGGAATAAAATTAACTCCTTAGTGTTGTGTTAGAAAAATCTTACCTAATAAGACAACAAAACTTATTGTGGGATGATAGATTGATCAATCGATCAATAGATCAATTGATAGATAGATAGATAGATAGATAGATAGATAGATAGATAGATAGATAGATAGATAGATAGATGCACATGTACTATCTGTTCTCCAGCTCTGTCCTCACAAGGCCTACAAAGCAGCAATGAGCTCACCTAGTATTCAGATATTAGTTTTGAGATGTCATTTTCCACTAGGAGGAACCAGAGTTCCATGGAGAAATTGCAGATTTCAGGGCTGGGGCAGGGAAAGTCAGATGAACTTACACTATTTTGTCATGTCAGAAAATTTAAAAATAATAAAAATAATAAGAACATGTCAAATAAGAAACAGGGCCAGTTTAGAGGGGATTCCACTGACTGGATCCTAAAGAATTTGAGCATCAAAATTAAGTAGGACATGGTAATACACACCTGTAATTCCAGCACTCTAGGAAGCTAAGACAGGAAGGTTGTAAGTTTAAGATCAGTTTGGGCAACTTAGAACTTAGCTAGGATGTCTAGAAAAGTGAAAATAAGCTAAATCTTGGGAACAACCCAAATACCCATCAATTCTAGACTGGATAAAGATGTGGCTTTTCTATAAAATGGAGTATTACTCTGCCATAAAGAATGATAAGTTTGAGTCGTTTATACTCAAATGGATGTAACTTCAGGACACTCTCATAAGTGAAATAAATAGGTCACAAATCTGTAAATATATTTTTTCTCTGGTATGAGAAACTGAAGATATAAAAGAGCTCTAGAATATATGGTAGATATAGTGAAATAGAAAATATTGAAAGAAAAAATATGATAGTAATAAAAAAGGGAAACAAAGATTATGTATATAGGGGGCAGGGATTATAGGTGGGTAGGGAATGGGAAAAAATGAGAAATTGTGTCATATATTGGTACAAATTCTCAAAAAAAACAGAAAGGAAAAAGGGGCTGGAAGTGTAGTTTGTTGTGAAAAGGTTTAATCTTCAGTATCATAATAAAATAATGATAAATAAATAAATCTTGGGCTGGAGATTTAGCTCAGTGGTTCCATCACCTGCCTAGCAAGCACAAGGTCTTTGGTGCAAACCCAGTAACCACATACAACAATACCAGGCATGGGGACTCATGCCTACCAGCAATCAGTACCACAGACCACAATCCCAGGGATGGTGGCTCATGCCTGTAATCCCACTACTCAGGAGGCAGAAGCAGGAGGGTTGCTGAGTTCAAGGCTTGCCTGGGCTACATAGTGAGCTCAGGGCCAGCCTGAACTACAAAGCAAGACCCTGTCTCAAATAAATAAATAAATAAATACATACATACATACATACATAAATCTTACTTTTAAAAATAATAAATATCAAGAATCCACAGTTATAAATAAATAAACTGAACAGGGAAGAAATCTTTCCTCATAGAACTCAAATTAACAAATGCAAAAGAAATAATACTCTTAGAAAATAACTAAGTATTAGTTTAAACAAAAATCATAAATGAATACTAAAATCATGGAAAAGGTGAGAATCAACAATTATATGGTCTGAAAGTACCTCCAGTACCTCCTCACAAAATATACCAGAGAAAAACAATCACACCTTATGGAGATACCTAGCGGATTTTATCTTCCCTGAGTGATCAAATTTAACCTCACCCAAACTGGAACAATGCAATATCCTCTGCTTCCTGACACAATGAACTGGGGAGAACAAAAGATGACTTCTGTGGTTTTCTGTTAAAAAAGAATAACCTGAATTATACTGGGAGCAATTATTACATAATCACTGACTGAGGGCCATCCTGCCAAATAGCTGGCCTTCACTTTTCGAAGGCATCAGTGTTATAGAACACAAAGGCTTGGAAATTCTTCCAGGCTAAAAGAGAATGGAGAGGTATGATGCTGACACAATCCAGGATTCCTTTTTGCTATGAAGAACACAATATGTCTTTTGGAAAAAGCTCTGTAGAAAGCAGATAACAGGCACTGTGTCAATGTTAATTTCTCGAGTTTGATCACTGTCTTACAGTTATGTAAGATACTATTTAGAAATGAATAATCGTCATGTCTATACTGTATTAACAACTCAGGGAAAATTACAGATAAAGAGAAGAGGACCGAAGCTATATGCTAAAATATTAATATTGGGGAAATAGAGATGAAAAGTAAGTAAGAATTCTTTGTATTCTTCTCACAAACCTTTCACAGGTTTGAATTTATGTCAAAGTAAAAAGTTTTGTTGACCACCCTGCAGAGGTCTTAGGAGGTCTTTTGTAATGATACCATGAAGACCACTTACCCATGGCCAGGCCAAACAGCTGAGATGCAGCTGGAATCCGGACCTCTGTAATATTATAAATTTTGTTAGGCATTATTGGGGCATTGTCATTATATTTTTAACGTTTTTATCTTGTGTCTTTTTTTTTTTGTTTTGTTTTGAGACATGGTCTCGCTTTGTAGTTCAAGCTGGCCCTGAGCTCACTATGGTGCCCAGGCAAGCCGCCGCGAACTCCACAATCCTCCTGTCTCTGCCTCCCAAGTGCTGGGATTACAGGCGCGAGCGACCACGTCCGGCATTGTGGTATGCGGTGTTGATTGTTGGTGGGCGTGTCTCCATGCCCAGCATTATATGTGGTTACCGGGGATCGAACTCAGGACCTTGCGCTTGCGAGGCAGGCGCCGGAACCACTGAGCTAACCCTCCGGCCCTATCTTGTGTTTTATACTGAATGTCTCATACTGAAAAAGTTATGGGTGAAATTATGGGAAACCTGAGATTTGCTTTAAAACAGAAAAAACAAAAACAGAATGGCTGGAGGAACCAGACAGATGAAATAAGTTTGGCAAAATACTAATAATTAGTGAAGCTGGATAGAGGGCACATGAGCCTCAGTACTCAGCTCTCTCTACTTTTGTATATATTAAATCTCGATTTAAAAGAAGTTTTCATTTTGTTTAAATGAAGACTCCTTTGTTAGGAAAATAACCATCACAAAACATCCAGGGTTGGCTTCTGGGGAGTTGTGAAGTCTTCTAACAAGCTTTTAAACTGGAATGCTGTATGAACTTAAGCTTGCTGACTTAACAAGCTTGGCTCGTCTGTATTCCCAGGAAATGTTTACTTCTTGCTGGGTTATAGCTCCAGGGACTGGAGATGGCAGAGGTGGAATGTCCAGGGAAAGGAAAATAAGCCACCTGGTGAAGGTCCAGTGCAGGTGGGCAGGTGGAAGGGCAGGATGACACAAAGTTACCACTGCCTCACTGTGCCTCCTGGAGGAAAGGGTAGCTCAGGGTTGGATTTCCCATAATCCCCTTCTATCTTCCATCACCCAAGAGATAGGCCACATGGTGTCCTCCTGGATCACATAGAAAAGCACATGCTGTTCCTCAGGCAGATAAGTATATCTTATGAAGTTTTCCATTTTTACTTTCTCCAAACTTTAGTATTCAAGGGATGAGGCTTCATCTATCTGGAACGAGCCACTCACAGAGTATGTTCTCTTTCTCAAGTGTTATTGCATGGATCAAGCATTAGTTAAAGTGTGAGGATGTATTTTGTGAGAAGAAGAAGAAGCAGCTCAGCATGGGAGAGACACGGTTACCTGCACTGAGACTGTCATTTACAGGGAGGAAGCGGACAAATTGGGAGAGCTGAGATTCAGGTGTGGCAATATGTTTCTTGGGGGTATGGAGAAGAAAGAAGGTGGGAAACAGATGCAGGCAGCTCTGATGGACAGTCCTTCTCAGGGGACAGGCAGTCGTATTTATTACTGGTACAGCCTCAGCCCAACCCAGGGCCAGGGAGAGTGCAGGACTCCACTGGGTGGCAGGTATAAGAGGGAAAGGGCCAGGCACTTTGCTGAGTACCCAGTCTGAATTAAACACTTGGCTCACAGCAATTTTTATCATGTGTAGGACAACCTCTGGGACAGGTGTCATGGGAACCACTGCTTTTCAGCAAAGAGGACTTTGCTTAGCAGGTTACACTGTTAGGAGGCAATGTAGACAGGAGGTTCACCTGGGCATCTCTTATTCCAGTGTCTCACCTTGACTGAGCACCAGTTTTGGAATCAGGAGTCCCAAGTTCAAGTCTCCATTTTCAATTTGCACAGCCTGGGTTACCTGTCCCACCCTCAGAAGAGTATAGTAGAATGCAAATATTCTGCCTCATTTCAGGTATTATAAATTTTAAATTTGTAAATTTCATGCCTTTACTCTCATTTTTAAAGAAGTACATGGAGAGAAAGGTTTACAGCTAACTGTTGAAACACATTTTACTATGAGCTTCTTAGCAGGCAAAGTCTAGACAGACACAGCTGTGCCAAATGGCTGTTGGGTGTTGTTTTGAATTTTGTTACTTCAGATCACTAATAACCCACTTACACGCTAAGTAGGCACTTATTCATATACAGAACAATTCCTTATGCAATGCTCAACCTACCATCTGGTCCCATCCTGAATTATGCAAATTAGAAAACACAGAGCTATGCAGTGGCAAAGAGGTCTGGAAAAGTCCCAACTATTTCTTCAAGGTAGTGAAATTGTATTTTGGAGACCACTTTGGGAAGCAAGTGGTGACTAAGCATGCTTTTCTCTTTGTCATAGGGAGGAGTTGGGCTCCACTGCCCATTGTATTTTACTAAACAATAAAATGCCCATTGTATTTTATTAAACAATAAAATGCCCTTCCCTCATCTGAGACTCCCACTGTGTGCCCTCTAAGAGTCATATACATTACAGAGAACCTGCTCACTCAAGCTTCCCAGGACCATCTTGATTCCAAATCTCATGCATGAGTTTAACTGAATTTTACATCTCACCTTTTTATTTGCAAAATTGCTATACTTATCTACCCTTTTAGGCATGGGTCAATGGATGTTATGAGGATAAACAACAGGGAAAATAAAAGGCTTCAGATATTCACTTGAGGCAGAGAGAAATCACAACACACCATGGCTTTGTGTAGAAAGATGATGTGGCTGAACTCACACATACGTGTATCAATTTTCTGCCTCTACATGTGCCGGTAGGTTGGAGATATGACTTCAGTAGGTGTGAGATGCATCCTTCTGCTAACAATGCTGACATACCACACAGCACTCACAAGCACAGTGACAAAAACAGAAACAGTCTAGGATGATTTTGAGATGCTAAGTTTTCATGGAGATCTAAAAACCTATCAGAGTTCTTGTATGAGTCCACTAAGGCTCCCAAAGCAAAACACTATAGACTAGGTAGCTTTACAAAATGGAGATTTATTTCCTCACAGTCCCAAAGTTTAGAAGTCCCAGCCCAAGAGGCTGACACGGTTGCTTTCTGTGAAGGCTCTCTTCCTGGTGCTCCTCACGCTCTCCCCCAACAGGAAAAGAAGGGAAAGCTTTCTGGTTTCTCTTCTGTCAGGACCACATCTTTATGACCCTCGCCTCCTCAAAACCCCATCTTCAGAAGCTAAGGGCTCAGCCTATGAATTTTATAAGGACACAATTCAATCTGTAGCAGTTCTTAAGTAGAAACATTGACGTTTAAATGTTCAAAAAAAAAAAACTGTTGGAAGCTCCATTCTCTAGAATACAAAATAACAAACTTTTCTGCAATACAGTCCCAGATTTGGCCTTCAGGCTTTAGTTTATTGAACATAGATCAAAGGATTCAGAACTTAATTTTTTTTTACCACAGCCATTTGAAGTGAACATCAAAGCCTGTCTCCATTTCTGGAAGGCAGCTCTGAAAGGTACAAATCTTCATTCCTTCTCACAACTGTCACAGCCTGAGGTCACACAGCTGGTGTGACAGAGCAGAATCCAACTGTTCCTGCTCATTCTAGGCTAAGAACCAAACCATGGTTTCATGACACACCGACTACCAGCATCTGCTGCTGGGATCCCTGAAACAGAACGCAGGAAGGAGGACTTAACTTCACTACCCACTGCCAGACCTTGGCTCTTTTATATTCAGACCTCGGTCAAACTCCAGCTTTTCAGATAATATCTCTCATTTTAGAAATCAATGTGATATTTTGCATTCTTTCTGAGGAGGGAATAAATCAACTTTCCTTCTATCTACCTGGGAGTCAGGATGCAATTTTAAACTTCAGACTTGCTTGGGAGCTACCAGCAATCAGCCAGAGTCACAGATCTGCACAGTAGTGCAGCAGCTAGCTGTCTCTTTCAATGGCAGAGACCTGGCCTTGGAAGTTCTCTGCATCCAGATGATAATGAACGTGAGAAGAGACCTGGATGTCAAACTGCCATGTGAAAATCAATGGAAAAGCCTTCCACTCTATCAGCTCCAGGTACATGGGTTCCAAGTTATTCTAATCTTTTAAAACAGAATCTCTCTGAAATTAGGAGAAGAAGGAAATAAGTTTAATGCCTCACCACACATGAGCACAGTAATCACTGCTGCACTTGAGAAGCCACCTGTCCCTGGGGTTCCACATTAGCACCTACAGCCTGGTTACTACCGTGCTCGGGCTATAACCCATAACCACCTCACAAATTGCTCCTAAGGATGGCAGCTCATTTGCTGGGCCCCAGAGGCACCATAGAAATAAGTTGAAAGCACAGCCCCTACTGCACAGGAAGCAGCTCAAAAGTTCTGAGCAACAGGACCTAATCTGACCCTCTGACATCTCAAGCTGTCAGGTGTGGGATGGATGCTGAGGTAGCATCTGCCTGGGGTGATCCTCAGACATCACCTCCCACTCTCACAGAGACCTATGGGTGAGGAACAAGCAGAGAAAAGGAGAGAAGGAAGTACTTTGAAAACCCAGATACTACACGAGATATTTTCACATACATTAGCTCACTTAGACCTCAAAACAACTCTGGAAGGTAGATATTTTTGTTTGAACAATGAGGAAACTGTGATCTCAACTTGACTTATTAGAGGAGAAAAAGGCAAAACTAAAATTCTCTTTTGTCCTGTACCTCTTCCCCTCAGGACCTGGAGAGTGAGCAGGCTGACAAAAGCAACAATCCCTTGCTGATACACCCACGGAAGAAGCCACCCTCAGGGTCCAAGTGCACTGTACGCAGGACCATGTGCTTCCCATGGACCCTCACAATGTCATTTTCATGTCTGAGCAGATGGACAAGCAAATCCTGGCAGAGCAGAGGCAGGAGAAGGGCCCTCGGTATTCTGCCAGGCATACCAGGCCCATTTTTAGGTGAATACAAATGGGATGTGAGGGAATTCTACATGTTGTTCTTCCAGGCGCCCAGAATTAGGAACTGTGAAATATTTCAGAAGTAGCTGTTGTAATGAGGGGAAGGAATAAATATGATTCTGAAAGAAAATAAAAGAGCATGTATATATAGGGGGGTGGGGAGGTGTGGGTGAGTGGGGATGTGGGTAAAAATGAGAATTAACTTGTGTCATATACTGGTACAAATTCCCCAGTGTTGAGTGTGATTTTGAAATGTATATAAAATGTACCAATAAAGAATTCAATTAAAACAAAAGTAGCTATCAAAGCCAACATCAAGCCCAAACATGATAGGTGTGAGAGATGATTAAACTCAAAGTGACATTCCTAGTTGAGGTGTGGATCACACATGAGCCCTGGATTGTGTTAGATTGTACCTTCACAGTTCACATCCATAAGGAACCTGAGAATATGACCCTCTTTAGAAACTGAGACTTTGAAGATATAATCACTTAAGAAGAAGTCATTTGGGGAAGATCCTAAATCAAATATGTTTCTAGGTATCCTTATGGGAAGAGAAAAATTTAGACCCAGAGATATATACAAATGAGGCAGATTGGAGTTGGCTGCCACCGGATGCGGTCAGCTGGGGACCCCCAAATATTGGAGTAGGTAAGGAATCTCCCTTAGTACCTTCAGAGAGAGTATGACTTTGCCACCAGCTTGACTTTGAACTTCTGACCCTGATCTGTTAGAACACATTTTTATTGTTCTAAGCTTTTCTGTTTGTGATACAGCAAATTCTCATTACTTCGGGATTCCACTTTTGCAAAATCTTCTGCTTGCTGAAATTTACCAATAGTTTTGATATAAATAATAATAGAAATGCCAAGGTTATTGATAGGTATGGTGAAAAATTCACATTATCCAATGCAAATGTTTCCAGACTAAGGTCAAACAAGGCAATGTTCCATTTTCTTATATCAATTCTCATACTGTAAACAAGGGTTCTTGCTATGGCCTGTTTTCACTTTTTCTGTACTTTTGGTTGGTAATATTGCTGATTAAATGATCCCAAAACTATTTTAGCATCAAAGAGATAGCTAGTGTCCCTAAGCACAAGAAAGCTGTTACATCCCTTACAGAGAAAATAGATATGTTAGATTAGCTTCATTCAGGTATAAATCAGAGTGTTATTAATTACGAGTTCAGTTGTAGTGGATCAATTATGCGTACATATATAAATAAAGACTATGTATTGACCAGTTGACAAAATGTGGCAAGAGACCCTCAGAAGCCTAGCCCTACATTTTCCGAAAGAGTAATGACTCAATCAATATTCACTAACAACATTTGTGGTCACTCCGTAGATCGTAACTACTATGAATAAAGAGAATGAACTGCATTTTGTGATGGCAGCCTTAAGGAAACAAAACAAAACAAAAAAACAAGCAAAAAACCTTCACCCATTAACTGGAGATTGGATAAGGAAGATGTGGTTTTTTAATAAAATGGAGTATTACTCTGCCATAAAGAATGACAAGTTTCATTCATTTATGTGCAATTATGGATACAATTATCATTATGGATACACCTTGAAGACACACTAGTAAGTGAAATAAATAGATCACAGATATGTAAATACTGTATCTTTTCTCTGGTGTGAGAACCTGTAGATGTAAATGAGTTCTAGAATGTATGATAGATTTTATGAAATAGGAAACATTCAAAGGGAATGTGATAAGGGAAAGTAATGAGGGGAAAGAATAAATATGATTTGGAAAGAAAAAGAAATAACATGTATATAGGGGGTAGGGAGTTATGGATGAGTAGGGATATGGGTAAAAATGAGAATTAACTTGTGTCGTATACTGGTACAAATTCCCCAGTGTTGAGTGTGATTGTGAGCTGTACATAAAATGTAACAATAAAGAATTCAATTTAATAAATTTTTAAAAACCTTCATACTTACCTAACACCTTGGAGGCCTCTTGTATGAGCTTCATGGTGATAGTGTCATCATACACAGTATAGGTCATGAAGGCATCTTGTACTTTTGCAGAAACTCTAGAAGATAAATTAAAGTGCAGTGAATATCCAGCCACTAGAACTTAACTCCAGCAATATATCCACTGACTCAGAGATATAGCGGAAATAATCTACTCCTGCTCATAAGGAACATGAGACATGGGAATGTTGGGATAGCAGTTCCTAGCAGTTCCCTGGGCCCCAATTGGAACCAAGAGCTCCCTTGCTGAGTACTCTGAATAGGCTGTGTATTCTCTGACTTATATCAAGATTATCAGTCCTAGGTGGGTATGGTGACTCACACCTATAATCCTAGCACTGTGAGAAACTGAGACAGGAGGATCATAAATTCATGCCTAACCTGGGCAACTTAGTGACTTACAAGACCCACTTTCAAAATTTAAAAATAAACAGCTGGGATGTAGCTCAGAACAGAGGTACTGGGCTCAATCCTCAATTCCTCAAAAAGAAAAGAAAAGATGGGCTGGAGATTTAGCTCAGTGGTTCCGGCGCCTGCCTCGCAAGCACAAGGTCCTGAGTTCAATCCCTGGTAACCACATACAGTGCTGGGCCTGGTGACTCACGCCCACCAGCAATCAATACCACATACCACAGGGCTGGGTGTGGTGGCTCATGCCTGTAATCCCAGCACTCAGGAGGCAGAGGCAGGAGGATTGCTGAGTTCCAGGCTTGCCTGGGCTACATAGTGAGCTCAGGGCCAGCCTGAACTACAAAGTGAGACCCTGTCTCAAAAAAAAAAAAAGAAAAGAAAAGAGGAAACATTAGCAGTCTCACTCCCTATACTAGGTTCCCAGAAGCTGAGCATTGTAACTTATTTTTATTGTTGAAACTCCAGAAAGGGGTACTGCTCTGCCACAGACATTTATGGGGGGCTGTCACACAGACTAGGGCCCTTTCACCTATATTTGAGAGTCACTGCAGTAGCTGGTCACTGAATTTCCCTCGACCTATAGGATTTCCAGTTTGGGTTCAGAGGCTTCTAAGCACTATCAAGTATAGAAGGTCAGAGAAGCCAGATGTGGATCCCAGGACAGACCTGATGGCTTGTAACCACCATACTCTGTGCTGTGTTGGGGTGCCCATGGACCACTGTGAAACAGATGCCTTCCTTCAGTGCCTATGAGCAAATGGAGATATAATGGGCAAGACCCCAATTTAAACCCAATACAAATCATCACTTGTGGAGACCCCAGAAAGGAACTCTGAAACTCTCAGGACTATAACAAATTTTGTGGCTTTCCTCAGCTCTCTTGCTGGATTGAGCCATTCACTTCTGTCTAGGTTGGACAGTCTCTTTTTCCCTCATACCGAAATGATAATACTTTAGTGCTGAGTTTTTATTTTATATTTTTATTTTATTTGTATATATGTGTTGCACATTCCTGGGATGCCAGACACACTCAGAAAGTTAGGATCATGCTGGGATTTCTAATCTCACTTACTTATTTTCCTGACCTTGCATATAACATTTCCCACCGTCAATGTGTGTGCTTGTGTAATCATCCAAACCGCTTCAGTAAAACAATATGCTCATCAAGCACTTATGTAAAAAAATAAACCAATTGACATTTTCTAATGAGACAACAAAGATTCTGCTAGGGAAAGGGAAAGAAGAGAAAAAATGACAATCAGAAAACATTTTTAAGCCTTTGGGAGTTTGAAAACCAGTAAACGTGAGACAGGAAGAGTTTAGTGTTTGCAAATCACACAAAACAAGCACAATTTCATGCAGTGCAAGAGATTACAGCCACATAGGTGTGTAGGTCCACACAGGCAACAGATGGGGATCAGTATTTAGTTGGAACAGCGTGGTATTAAATATATGCTCCTCTTTAGTTAGTTCCAACTAGTGACATCCAAATATCTGGGCAGGACACAGAGCCAGGCCACATGCATCAAAATAACTTAAGGAATAAAACAGGTCTCGAGGGCTGGAGATTTAGCTCAGTGGTTCTGTCGCCTGCCTAGCAAGCGCAAGGTCCCTGGTTTGATCCAGTAATCACATACAAAGATATGATCTTGGGCATGGTGACTCACCCACCAGCAATCAGTACCACACCCCACAGTGCTGGGCGTGGTGGCTCACGCCTGTAATCCCAGCACTCAGGAGGCAGAGGCAGGAGGAATGCTGAGTTCGAGGTTTACCTGGGCTTCATAGTGAACTCAAGGCCAGCCTGAACTACAAATGGAGACCCTGTCTCAAAAAACAAAAAACAAAACAAAACAAAACAAAACAAAAAATGAAAAAAAAACAGGTCTCGAGATTCCTGGGCTTTCATGTCCGCAACTCTATGGTTTTTTTTTTGTTTTTTTTTTTTTTTTGCTTTTTGGAGACAGGGTCTCGCTTTGTAGTTCAGGCTGGCCCTGAGCTCACTATGGTGCCCAGGCAAGCTACCGCGAACTCAGCAATCTTCCCATCTCTGCCTCCCGAGTGCTGGGATTACAGGCGTGAGCCACCACGCCCAGCATTATATGTGGTTACTGGGGATTGAACTCAGGTCCTTGCGCTTGCAAGGCAGGCGCCGGAACCACTGAGCTAGCCCTCCGGCCCCGCAACTCTATGGTTTTAACCACTTACTTCCTGACTCTCCAAGTTGGGAAACCCACTGCTTGGAAACATTTTTCTAGATTCAATCCAGGACGGAAACAAGTTATGAATGACAGATCCTACATCATTCCATCTTATTAAATGGATGATGCAATGCTTCTTCTAAGTTCAGAGGGAAGTCACAAAGCCCATAGGAAAAGTACAAAGCAAATAAGAACCAATTTCAGGGAAGGAAACAGGATCCACTTCAGTGATGGGAAATTGTTCTTCAAGAGTTCCCTTACCATAGGTGAAGAATTCAAATAACAAACTTGTCTCTAGCTACGTGACATGAATATATTTGGGGACGCTGGCACCTAGAGAGTTGAAGGATTTGTCCTGGAGTTATGACCACCTAGAAGTTAGAGAAAGCACCAGCCTGTCTTCCCAACTAGCCTTTCCCCAGCTCCTCAGCTCCCACGATAGTCCGATTCTTAGCCGGACACCTCTCACCCCTGTGACCTGGCCCTCCTCACACACCCTCACCAACTCCCCACACCCTGCTCCTCCATTCCCCGCCTCGTCACATTTCTTTCCTACACGCTGTTCTCTGCCTGGAAAGTTCTCACTCCCTCTTAGCCAACTCACTTCGTTATCCCTTCACAACTAGGCCCAGAATCACTGAGTTGGCCACTGGGCATCACACACACATATCACATGGTCCCCTTCTTAGCTCTGAGGCTCCCTGTTTTACCTTTCTAACCACTGCTCGTGCAGATAACCTCTGACTGACACCTCTGTCTGCTTTTTATACTACCAAGTTACAGCTTAGAAAAACAGAGTTTGCTTTCTTCTCCAATACCTAACATGGAACCTGGCATGCTATAGGGGCCAGATCCATGCTTAGGAGAGGATTTGGGAATTCAGATGAGAGAGGTGTATATACTCACTGCGCATGAGTCAGGAAGAAGCCATGGGGTTAATTCTGGGCGACTTGGAACAGATCTCACTGAGTGACCATTTCTTCGTCTTTACAATGATAGTATTAGATCTAGTCAAATGATGCATCATTGGAATTGGTACCAGTGGTATAATTCTCCTGACCACTGCTTCACTGAGAAAGAATCTGGTACCTAAAACAGCAGTTCTCAAAGTATGTCCTATGAAACACATCAAGGCCCCTAAAGTGTTTTTAAGGATCTGTGAGGTAAGAGCTATTTTCATAACAAAATTAAGACACTGCCTTTTTTCACTGGTTGTTCCTTGAATTAATAGTACAAAAGCATTAGTGAATAAAATGTGATCATTGTCTAATTATAAATCAAGGAAACTGCACCAAGCAATTAGATTTCTCATTATATTCTTTTTTGATAGTCCTTGTATTCTTTGTACCATATATGTACAGAAATGTCAATTTCACTGCAGATTTTTCTTGTGGGATCAGTGACAATTATTAGTGCTAGTAAAAATTGAGTACAACCTGCCAAAAGCTAAATCTAGACCTATCTCATTCACCATGCACAAAACTAAACTCACAATGGATATGAGACTTAAACATTAAAACAGAAACAATAAGCCTGCTGGAAAACAGATTAGGTAAAACTCTTGGAGACATTGACTTGGGCAGAGAATTTATGAATAAAACCTCTATAGCATAAGAACTAGCAGAAAGAATCAACAAATGGGATCTCATCCTACTGAAAAGCTTTTGCACAGCAAAAGAAGTCACTGACACTGCCAAAAGACAACCAACAACATGGGAAAAAGTCTTTAGTAGCTGTTTATCAGACAAAGGGCTATTATCTAGACTATATAAAGAACTCAAACAGATCAGCCTTCCCAAGTTTAAAGACCTAATTCAATAATGGGCATCTGAAATGAACAGACACTTCTCAGAGGCAGAAGCAGCTAAGAAACATATGAAGCAATGTTCAACATCACTGGTCATTCGAGAGATGCAAATGAAAACAACACTGAGATTTTATCTCATTCCACGAAAAATGGCCACTATTACAAAATCAACCAACAGTAAATGCTGGCAAGGCTGTGGGGAGAAAGGAACCCTTCTCCACTGTTGGTGGGATTGCAGACTTGTACAACCATTGTGGAGATCCGTGTGGAGATTTCTCAGAAAACTAGGACTAGGGGTCCCATTTGACCTGACTATCCCCCTGCTAGGAATATACCCAAAAGTGTTTAAAAACTCACATTGGAAAGACAGATGTACACCCTTGTTCACAGCAGCTCATTTCGTGATAGCTCAATCTTGGAAACAACCCAAATGCCCATCAACTGGAGACTGGATAAAGAAGATGTGTTTGTGTTTTTTTTTTTATAAAATGGAGTATTATTCTGCCATAAAGAATGACAAGATTGATTCATTTATGTGCAAATGGATACACGTGGACATGCTAATGAGTGAAATCAATAGATCACAGATGGGCAAATACCAGATCTTCTCATTGATATGAGCACCTGTAGATGCAAATGAGATCTAGAAAGTATGACAGTCTTTGTAGAATGGGAAATTTCCAAAGGAAATTTGGTGTGAGGATGTAATGAGGGGAAGAAATAAATAGGATTCTGAAAGAAAATAAAAGAGCATGTATATAGGGGGTGGGGAGGTGTGGGTGGGTGGGGATATGGGTAAAAATGAGAATTGATTGTGTCATATATTGGTACAAATTTCCCAATGTTATGTGTGATTGTGAGATATATATAAACTGTACCGATAAAGAATTCAATTAAAAAATTGAGTACATATCTCTTAAACATTTTGTAGGATGAAATGAGAAATAGACACAGGAAATAATTCTGATACATACAAGTGTATGGAAAGTCACTTCCAAGAAAAGCACTTGCACACTTGAGCTGAGCTGAATTAACCACTTTTTTTCCCCTGTAAATAATTTCTTCTTGGAAGAAAACACTGACAGATGAACTATGGTTACTGAGACTTGGAGATTTGGCAGAAATTTTCTTTTAAAAAATGAACAAAGTTAACATGCCACTTCAAAGAAAGTGACTGGCAGAATGTGTTGTCAGTGATAAACCTCAAGCTTTCAAATAAAAGCGAGGACTTTGGGGAAATTCATGTCTACTGCTGGTCACCTTCCCACTCACAGATGCTTCTCTGGTCACTATGTGGTGAGAACTTTGGCAAACGCGATTTTCATGTTGGGTAATGAAACATGTCAGCATTTGTAAGACCTGCAGGACTTGGTGAACTAATACTTTTCCAACGACTAATGCATGAATGCACAAAACAATGGAAAAAGCATTATTTCAAAGTGTAACACACACCATGGTATTTCAATATAACACACTGTGGAGAAGGTCATTGGTACCATTTCAGATTCAACATTGTGACTGTCCTTACCACTTGCCAAGCTTTTGTGAGCCTTAAAGAAAATAGCTACAATTATCTGAGCAGTGTTAAAGTTCTTTTGTCCACATTTTGTTCACATATTGCAACAAAAACCACACACTGCAAAAGATAGAGTGCAAAAGATAGAATCCAGGTATTTTCTATTAAGTTAGACAGTAAAGAGATTTGCAGAAATGTAAAACAATGCCCTTCTCACTAAATTTTTATTTATAGTTACTTGTCATTAAACTATGTTATTGGTCCAGGTGTGGTGGCACACGCCTGTGATCCCAGCACTTGGAAAGCCGAGTTAGGAAGATTGCTGAGATTTCAAGGCTACCCTGGGATACACAGTGACTTCAAAGTCAGCCTGAACTATGTAGTGAGATGTAAGCTTAAACAATAAGTGAATAAGCTATGTTATTTATGCTAACACCTAAAGGTTTAACATCTAGATGAATTTTTAAAAACTTTCAATTTTAATTTGTACTACTTTAAGTAATAATAAATTAACCAAAGCTTGAGGTCTTCTATAATTTTAAGGGTACAAAGGAAAACAAAATATTTGAGAACTTTTGATTTAAACCAAGAATGAGTCAGATTTGCTTTGAAAGTTCCTCCAAGATAGACAAGGAGCCCCACCCTGCTCCTTTAGCTTCCACCATCCCATCTCCAGAAGTTTTCCCGCAGATAGAGCTTCAGGGCACCCCATCGCTGTACGGCCTGCTCCACATACCCAACCAGCATCCAGACCCTCACGCAAACTCTAAAGCAGGTGTCTGAAGGGGAAGCTATAGATTCCCTGTAGGGCCACCTTGCCCCAGAGGACTTCCCTGAAGGTGAGGAAGAAGGACGGGGCAGTTAAAAGTTAGGTCAAGGGCTGAAGTTCCCCTGAAACCAGCCCAAGGAAGAAGCAGGCCTCCTCAAGAAACTGCCGAGGACATCATGGATGTGCAAAAGAAAGTTGTCTAAGCTATCGATAAATATGAAGTACAATAAAAACAACTTCCAGTCAGGTATATTGGAGGAATAGCTATGCTATGCTCAATAGAGAAAATACACAAAATCATTGTCATATAATCAGGAAGACAAATACTGTCAAAAATTCAGGGCAACATTATCAAAGCAGTTTGGTTAGTTCATGAATGATAGTAAGGTAGGGAGGGCAGGAGAATGGGACAAAATGAGAATCAAGATGTGTCACATACAGCCACAAATTGTCAATGTTGAGTGTGATCATAATGTATGTATAAAATGTACCAATAAACTCAATAAAAATATTACCTTTGAGTTTTTAGTATTTATGGTGTCAACTTTAAATTTATTCCTTTATCTTAATAAATACATACTCGGGCCGGAGGGTTAGCTCAGTGGTTCCAGGGCCTGCCTCGCAAGCGCAAGGTCCTGAGTTCGATCCCCGGTTACCACATATAATGCTGGGCGTGGAGACACGCCCACCAACAATCAACACCGCATACCACAATGCCGGACGCGGTGGCTCACGCCTGTCATCCCAGCACTCGAGAGGCAGAGACAGGAGGATTGCTGAGTTCGTGGCAGCTTGCCTGGGCACTATAGTGAGCTCAGGGCCAGCCTGAACTACAAAGCGAGACCCTGTCTCAAAAGCAAAACAAAAATAAAAAATAAAAATAAAAATAAATAAATACTCAGTTTTGTATCTACATTTCTACTTATAATTTTATAACATTTTAAAGAAACTTTTCTAAATCACATATCAGGCCTCAAAATATGTTTCTACTCCCGCTAAATTTACCTTCCATACAATCCTACTAACAGAAAATACTCAAGATTTACCTTCCAAGATTTAATTTAAAATTTTTTTTCTAATTTACACAGAATGGTCTAAAACTAACTATATTTTTTAAATCTCCTGCACCACTAGATTTTGGAGGCTGAGCGCTACCTTGAAACACTCAGGCTAAACTGGTTTCCAAGGACGGCTCTGGTGGGCAATCACTCCGGGCAGCTGGATGAAATCAGCAAACGTGTTCACAGCCAGGAAGGAGCAGAGATGGGAAGAGGAGCTGCACTCAGATAAAAGTTGAAAATAATCGCTGTTTGTTTTCAGCTTCTTTTTAACTAGGCTTTATTTATGAGACAGCTAGAGACCTTGGAGGAAAAGAGCACTTTCGATCTCAAAGGAAGGGATAAGAGCATGGTGAGTCAACAGGATAAAGAAGGCATAGCAGAAAAAGGGGACAGCTGGAAGCCATTCTGATTTTTTCTGGCTCAAATAGACTTCAATATAGACATGCTCCTCAATTTACAATGGGGCAACATCTCAATAAACAAATTACAAATTACAAATGTGTTAAATCCAAAATGCACTCACTGCACCTAACCCACTGGACAGCACAGCTTGGCTTCCCTACCATCAACGTGCTCAGAACACTTACATCAGCCTACATTTGGGCAAAACCGTCTAACACAAAGTGCATTCTACAATAAAGTGCTGAATATCTCACATAATTTATTGAATAACAAGGCACAGTGTGATGACGTGGCTGGCTGGGTGCTGTAGATCACGGCTGCAGTCCAGCTTCAGGAGATGATCAAATTTGTACCAAATGTAGCTGGCCAGGAAAAGATCTGAATTTGACTTTAGAAGTACTGAATGCATGTCACTCTTTCACCATCACGATATCAAAAATTCTAAGTCAAGCCATCATAAGTAAAAGGCTGTCTATACTTGAAAGTTTGCTTCTACATATTTCAGAATGCTTTTAGCGCTACTATTTAGCAAAAACAAAAATCCCAAGAGTGTATAGGAAATGGTTCTGGAATTCTTTTAGATCAAAGAGCTTTTGGAAATTTTGATGCAAACTGTGAACCCTCTTCCCAGAAAGTCCATGTGCACAGCATGTCCATAGGTAAGTCCAGAGACCGCTTGGCCTTCTCCAGCGCTTCCAGGAGCCACTGGTTCAGAAGTCCTGACACAGAGATCCTGTTCACTTCCTTCCTGTGCTGACTGGTAGGATCAGCCATCCATCTCCCACAGATTTATCCACCTTCCATTCATCCACACCCAAATCCACCAACCCACTCATTCCTTCTCCATGCATTTGTTTTTATATTGGAGAAGGTCCACCAGTCCCGTCTTTGGGACTCTGCTGGCCAAATACTGTCTCAGATACCAGGAGTGGAGAAACCAAAACACAGACACTCAACTCTTGAGTCCAGAGAGAATATAGAAATGTGTTAAAGAAACAAATTATAAGATTTTTCTGGAAGAATCAGGAGAATAGAGCAAGCACATTAGACACAGAGATAGAGAGAGGCTGCTGGCTTCCAAGTCCTCTGAGGTTTCTCGGGCCTTTTAACTCTAGTTCACACAATGGACCTCTAATCCTCGAAAGCAAAGCCCTGGACTAAATTCCCTTACCAAGATGCATGGGGATGTTAATTACCCACCTATGAGGCCTCATAAGTGAGCCAATGAAGACCACTATCATCTCATTTACAAACAGGCCTAGAAAGACCCAGAGATTTCCATTAGCCAAGACAATTCAAATGAAATGTCAATTTTTCTCATCTTCCACATGTGTAGACATTATGGTCCCCAATCACTTGTCAGTTTTCATCTTCTCCCATCAGATATTTCATCCAGGATACATTAGTCACACTGGATCATTTTCTAGACTTCAAATTCCCTAATCACAGGCCCACCTCAGAACCTTTGCACTTGCTGTTATTTCTGCCTGTGACACTCAGACTTCCCTGACACAGGGTGGCTCCTACCTTCCTTGCTGTTCCTGTTCCATATTATCTTAAGGAAACTGGCACCTTCTCTCTGCAGTCACTATCAAATACTCTATTTTTGTAGCACTGTGCACAATTTGACAGGTTTTGGTTTATTTACTTGTTTACATTCTGTCCCTAACACTGCGATACATTCCCAGAGAAATTTCCTTTATTTATTTCCTGCTTTATTCACTGTCACCTTCAGTGCCCGGAACTCTGCTCAACACAAGGGAAGTGCTAAATGACCACCTACAGAATAAGGTACCCAGGTCAAAATAGCTAGTGAGTCAGGGGAAAAGATTCCCAAGGCCTGACTTCTCCCAATCGATTAGTTGCTTCTCATTTTTAAGTTTTGATAAAAGTTTTAGCCACAACTTTATAAAATAGTGGTTCATAATTAGAAATCTATAAATTTAGGCTACATAAGAGGGAAATCAATAAAGCAGAAAAAAGAGGAGAAACATCTGTTCCTGATTATTTCACATAAAATAAAATCTGTCATAAAGTCTGCGGACATAGTTCATTTTACCTAATCATTTCTCTTTAAAATTTGTGTAGAAATTGATGGCTTTTTTTCTTTTCAGTAAAAATTCAATTTTAAAAGCACTGGGGAACTTGTTATTTAAATATAGCCTGAAGTAAATCCTTTTGCACCACAAATAATCTTGCCTTAATTTGTGTTTTATAAGTCAAGTTTTCTGTACTGCAGGCTTTTTAGGAGCAGATTCTAATATGATGCAATTTCCATGGCTGTTTGGACTTACTAGATAGGCTCAGCTCTTGGCTCAAGGACGCGTTTCCAAAGCACCCACAGAGGTGCCTCTTGTTTGTCTCATGGACATATCCTTCCAGATTCAATTAAGCAGATACTTGCAAATTAAAGCGGAAAAGCCTAGCAACAATGACTCAGGCAATGGCCCTGAGGAGTTCTCTAGAGGCTCCCAGTCTCATTTCTCTGACTCTCCTGCAAACCTACCCCCCCGAATGTCCTTTGTCACTGTAGAGCTCATGGGGACCCCAGTGGCCTGTCTGCTTGGGAATGCTAAGAGAAATGTCCTGTGCAGGTGCACGGAGCTAACATTCCCTCTGTTCAGTGAGGTCACGCCAAGGAACTCAGAGGAAAATTCTCTCCTGTGTACTCACACACGGAAGCTGACGTGGACTGATGTGCTGAGCACCTCAGCCAATAGCGGTCCAGTAGCTGATCGCTCCCACGAGCTTCAGGACACAGCGCAGGGCAGAGGCCTTGCTGTCCTTGAGCAGCACCACAGCTGCTTGTTCTAGACAAAGCGAAGCATGTCGTTTTTGCGCCACGGCTCCCACACATTCTAGCTCTTTCTTATTATTTCCAGCTATTCCCGGGGCCCTCGCCACCCTCCTACGCAGGACTGACTCCACAACAGCGGGGCTGAGGCCTAAGGTCATAACCAGAAAATCCGATGGTACGGATTTCATGAGTCAAGAAATTCACAAAATCAACCCTTCCCTGTTCCAGGCTGATCTCTGGCCATTATGAGGATCCCTCAAGGCGAGCCGGGGGTCAGGGAGGGGGTCAGAGGTCACACAGGGATCAGGGAGACCGGTCTGAAAAGAGGAGTAGAGTCACAGGGGGTCCATCAAGTCACACTGACCTCGGGCACCCAGGCTGGCTTTTCCAGGTGCCATTACTGCCAGCCGAGCAGAGGTTTCTATTAAGGTCACAGTCGGCCCGGAGCTAACGCGCCCTCACCTGGGAGAAGGCGGGTAGCAGGGCTCACTGAGGTCCTGCCGGGTGCTTTGGGGCAGACCGGTCCACTGTTCCTGCCTCGGCCCCAGACGGCCGGTGCGCTTCTCCCCCTGTACCCGCGAGGAATCAGAGCTCCCCAGAGCTGAAGCAACCTGCTCAGGAACACTGGGTCTGCTGTTCTCCGCAGCAGAGACTGACTAGGATCTGGCCCGGTGAGTTGAGCATCCTGTTGTCCCTCGACCTGAACCTTGAAGATGAGTTTGTAGCGATCACCAATTTCAGTGACAGCAGCTGACATCTGTTAACAGCTCATCTTGGACCAGGCTTTATTTTTTTCTGTGCCTGGTGTGTACTATCTCACTTAACACTGACACGTCCTCTCCGGGCTCGGCTATTGCTTTCATCCCTGTTTAACAATGACACAGCAGAGCCATAGAGGGATTGAGTATCATGCCCAGCGTTATGCAGACTGTTAGCAGTGGTACTAGGCTTTGACCCCAACTGCTATATTTCCAGAATCTCTGCTGAATCCACCCTGTTTGCTTCCTAGGAGCTCGCACTCATGTCCAGTCACTCCTGAGGGTTCAAGGTGGCTCCCCACCACACCCCGTGCTGTCCACCCTCCAGCCAACTCACCGTCCCTCCTTCCTCTTCTCGCTACGATTGATCAAACCTCTGGACGGGCAACCAACTCTACGGTGGGAAGAGGGGCACCAGGATAGAACTGGCATGACCCTGTCCAGTGTGTAGCAGAACAAAAACCCACGTTCCATCTCACTTGGGCTTTCAGCACCCAGAATCCTCCATTCTGGGTACATATGTAGTTTCTGAAGTGACAACACTGCGAGCAAAAGACTTGATTCTTTATCCTCTCGTGTTTTTCACAACTCAGAGCACCCTGAGGGCGTCCCGGATACACACCTGCAGAGAGACGCCCTTTGCTGCACCCAGAGAGTCGGCAGAAATGGAAACGCATGTTCGGTTCCTGTCTCACCTCCCCTCTGGAGGCAGTGGCCGAGTGGAGGGAGGGGACTTTGCAGTCACAGACTGGGGTTTGCCCCCTGGTCCTGGTGTACCGCGCTGCCTCCACCAAAGACCTCTTCCCCGAGGGGAAACAAGAGCTCCCTTTCTGTGCTCTCAGTGGTATGGATCAGACCACTGTGTAAGGCACCAGGCCCAAAGCGCAGGCTTCATGTAGGAATGCAGTCTTTTCCCTCCTCTAGTCTTTCCGAGGTTACCTGGTACAGCATCTAATGGCCACTGTGAAAGTCTCAGTCATAAGTGCTTCTCTCCCCAGGCAAATGTAGCCAGCAGGTCAGGAGCACTTCATAGCCTCATCTCCCATCCGGGCCTGCTGCCCACTGGCTGCGAAGTCTCAGCCCAACCCTTTACCCATCTGGGCCTCGGTTATCTCACCTGTAAAATAAAGAGCTGAAATCCAGATACTTTCATAGGCTTGATAGTTACCATGTACAACAACGCATATTTCTTTTGTCATTCTACTTGCTTGCTGATTTATTTTTTGTCATGTATGACAATTTTTCTTTTATTATTTATTAATAAGAAGCTATAGTACATATTTTGTGGAGCGGTGTGGGGGGAATGTATGCGGCTAAGAGAGCAGATTCTCCTGCATGAACTCACAGTTTCAAAGGAGCTGATCATTTTTCCAGGCTTTGGTACATGTTGTTAAATTACGTTCCAAAGAACTGCGCAGATTTAAAATGCCATCTCAATTATCCATTTCGCTCCAACTTAAGCAGAATTGTTTATTATCATTTAAATTTTTTGGAGAAGTAATAGGCAAAGTAGTACCTAATTACTTTAATTTCCATGTCATTGATTAGCTGAGAAAGCCAGTCGTCTTTCCACATTTTTGTATTCCTTTCTTCATAATACAAAGTGATTTCTAAGACCCTTTCAGCCCCAATCTGTAGTATTTTAAGGCTGAGAGCCTCCAAGAAAGCAGCCAGATTGTACAAGATTATAAGAATCAAGAGACTATTTGGAGATGAAAATCACAACATGAACAGGTTATTGGACAGAGCCAGGAAGCAAAAGCTAAAAATTAACTAAAGATGAGCTGATTCTAAAAATGGGCACTTGAGATGAATACACAGATGTAGAAACAACAAATAAATACATGAAAAAATGTACATCATTGGTCATTTAAGAGATGCAAATTAAAACAATGCTAAGATTCCACCCCTCTCCAGAAAGAATGGCTGCTATCAAGAAATCAAATACTAGGGCTGGGGGTTTAGCTCAGCGGTTCCAGTGTCTGCCTGACAAGCACAAGGAATTGAGTTTGATCCCCTGTACCACTCACCACAATGCCAGGCGTGGTAGCTCACACTTGTAATCCCAGTACTCTGTAGGCTGAGGCAGGAGGATTGCTGAGTTTAGGACTAGCCTGGGCTACGTAGTAAGCTCAGGGCCAGCCTGAACTACAAAGCGAGACCTTGTCTCAAAAAATAAACAACAACAACAAAAAAGATTTAATTTTTAAAAAAGCAATTAACTACTAACAAAGGCTAACAGGGCAGTGGGGAAAAAGGAAACCTCCACTGTTGGAGGGAATGTTAGACTGCTGTAAGCACTGTGGAAATCAGTGTATTGATTCCTTTAAAAAACAAGATTAGAAATATTCCTCTTCTGGATATCTCCCCCAAAAGAATTAAAAGCATCATGCCATGATGATATATGCACATCCATGTTTATAATGGCATAGTTTCTAATCGCTAAGTCTTGGAAACAACCCAAATGCCTGTCAACTGATAACAGACAAAAATGATGTGGTTTTTAAAAATATATAATAGAATACTATTCAGTCATAAAGAAGGATAAACTTGAGACATTTCTAGGTAAATGGATGCACATTAAGAACATACTCTTTTTTTTTTTTTTTTGAGACAGGGTCTCGCTTCATAGTTCAGGCTGGCCCTGAGCTCACTATGGAGCCCAGGCAAGCCTCGAACTCAGCAATCCTCCTGTCTCTGCCTCCTGAGCGCTGGGATTACAGGCGTGAGCCACCACGCCCAGCAAGAACATACTCTTAAGTGAAATAAATTGAGCATACATGTGTAAATATCACATTGTTTTTCTGGTGTGAGAAACTGAAAGCAAAAATAAGGATTAAAAAGAATAATATATACTGTGAAAGAAGAAGAAATTGTACAAAATTATACAGAATGCGAGATACTTTGTCAGTAAATGTTTTAGGCAAAAAAGGTATGGTTTATTAGAAAATTAGCTGAGAAGTAGATTAGCAAATGAAAATCTCTTCTTTTAAGACCATTATAAACAATGCATTTACCATGGTTATTCTCTAATAATTTTTGTTATGAAAAATTATTTTTCATAGAACAGCTTTTTTTTTTTCCTTTTGAGACTCACTTTGTAGTTCAGGGTGGCCCTGAGCTCGCTATGTAGCCCAGGCAAGCCTCGAACTCAGCAATCCTCCTGTCTCTGCCTCCTGAGTGCTGGGATTACAGGCATGAGTCACCACGCCCAGTACTGTGGTATGTGGTATGTGGTATTGATTGCTGGTGGGCGTGAGTCTCCACGCCCAGCATTGTATGTAGTTTCCGGGGATCAAACTCAGGACCTTGTGCTTGCGAGGCAGGCGCTGGAACCACTGAGCTAATCCTCTGGCCCTAGAACAGCTTTTATATTTTCTTGACTAATAGTTACTTAAAATACATTAAAATAAAATAATTTCAAATTAACTAAAGAATACCTAAGGAATGATTCTGGCCAACTTTAAAAGGAATACATACATACATACCCTTCTCTGACCAGCTTCATTCATGTGTAATAGAAATAATACTTTCTCTTCTGTGATTAGAGAGAGAAAAGGAGAGTTCATTTATGACATAAAAGTGAAAATAGCAATGTTGGCTCGGAGACTGATGCTTTCCTTAAAGACAGTTTTATATTTGTCTCTATCTAGTTAGTATGTTTGAGGCACTAGCAACTGAGTCTCTTAAGACTAAAATTATGTTACAATGAGTCTATTTAACTAACTGGCCTGATCAAGAGGTCAGTAAAAAGCTAACCCTTACCAAAACCGAATTGGAAGCTTGCCAGTTACTGCAAGGATATGTCAGCTTTGCTTTAATATACTCACTTCAGTTTTTCCCACATCTCTTCACCAAATTTCTCTATCACAAGAGACTGAAGGCAAGTGTTGATAAATCCATACTGGAACACAAAGCAAAAAGGAAAAATGTGTGTAACAAAACCTGAAATGCTTTAACAAACATGTAATGTCATCCTTTGGAAAACTAACTCCAGTGAAGGAGAAACTTTTAGAGCTTTCAGTGAGAGCAAACAGCCCACAGTGGCATGTGTACCATGGGTTCACCAGCACTGAAGCTTTTCCTAAAAGCTGATTCACGTAATAGCTGGGCTCACTTCCACTCAGTGCAGGGAAAACCTGACAGCCCATCACTTGTGCTGCTTCCATTGACAGAACACTTGTACTAAATTTCTAAATCCACAATCAGATTATTATTAGAGGGGGTTAAAGAAGGTGCTTATAACTCATTAATCCTCTCTCTGAGATAGGACTGGCAAAAACAGAGTTTAAACACAGTACCAGGTGTAGTGGCTCACGCCTGTTATCCCAGCACTCGGGAGGCAGAGGCAGGAGGATTGCTGAATTTGAGGCTTGCCTGGGCTACACAATGAGCTCAGGGCCAGCCTGAACTACAAAGCAAGACCCTGTCTCAAAAAGAACACAAAAACAAAAAAACAGAGTTTAAAGACAGTGGCAAAATGGATGTTTGCACATTATAAAGGGAAAGGCATATGCCTTGGGTTAGATCCAAAATGGAAAGAACACATTCTTTTCTTTACCAAATGAATGTAGGCCTGGATATGTGTGTGCAGAGAGGGAAAGAGAGGGAAAGCCAACAGCAAAAAGAAGATGGGGCAGGAAGGTAGTTTGCTGGGACAGTGCTGGCCTGGCACGTGTGAGGCCCTGGGCTCCACCAGATTACAGCAAAGAAATAAATGAATGAACCAGATTGACAGGATCTTCTAGGTGCACTCTTTCTTGTATGCTGTCTTCTTTCTCCATCAGAAAAAACAGGGAGGGCCCAGGGTTGGCCCTGCCTAGTGAGAGGCAGTTCACTCCACCCTGGCCATCCCACCACTCTGCACTCCGGGCTTCTAACCTCAGGGCCCATGGGCAATTTAATTCTGTCTGAAAGCGCCGGTTGAATTTTTAGAGAATTTCTTCTCAAAGTGAAGGATCCTTTTGTGCCACAGGCATCCATCTCAAGATTTATTATACACTTTGATTTCCATGGGAACTTCTCAAAGAAAAAGTGGGAATGGAATAGAGGAGCTGCATTTCACACAGCTGCTTTCTGAAAGGGATGCTGAAGCCACACAGCTCCCTCAGCATGTTTTCTGCTTGGCTGTATTTCCAGGTCCCACCACAATGTTATCTTCACACTTGGCTCCACCTTCCTCTGCCCTTCCCTGCCCCATGGCCAGTACCCCAGCCTGGCACTCAGGGCACACTCTGGAGCTGTCTTAGTGTGCATCACTTTGGCACCCACTTCTGCAGCCTTGGACCCAACCCAAACACATCTGGTATTTCTGCAGTGGACAGGGTTCTTCCTCTTTCCTGCAAATTACAACCTCCTTGGGATTAAGAAGTAAGGCTCATTTATCTGTATTTTGGCTAAGGTACCAAAACAGTGCCTGGCATATGGGAGGTATTTAATAATTACTTATTGGGTAAATAAAATTTAAATATTCCCTAGTATTTCAAGACGATCAAAGATTAACTATTAACAAAGAACGTGATGGTTTCTCCTGGTAATCTTGGTAAAAGAACACTGGCTCAAACAAAGTCATCGTGCCCACTGTCTTAAATTCAAGTGATTGATGCTGCCTTCTGCTGTCTAACAAGGAACACTGAGGCAGATGGTAATCCGCAGGCTGCTGCTCAGTTTTAACCCCATCATAACCACATAGAGTGATGTACCTTGGTCTGATTAATTTAGGGCTAGTGAGATGTGTGGCCCAGCAGTTGCCTTCGGTGTTCACCATCTCCTAAAGCAATGCCATAGCTAAGCATCAGGCTCTCAGCTTCTAGATCACAGAGAAACCCGCTCACCTTCCACAGATTAGCAATGTGCCTTCTCCTGCCCACTGAAATTAGAGTGCTTCACTTCTAGCAAGAGCAAAAAAAAAAAAAAAAGCTATTGAGGCTGCTCCCGCGTAAGTGCTCAGGTGCCTTAGGGCCGTGGCACTTGCTCATGTCCCAGGCCCCAGATGGCAGGGGACACTGAGTAGGACACTCGCCTGTCCTTCTGCCTTCTGGGGTCTGATGGAAATGGGCCAGAATCACTAGTGAACGCTGAAGCCCCCCAGTGTTCTGGAGCTCACACCATTGACCAGCTAGGTCAGTAAGCATGCCAGGGCCCTCACGCGCTAGTGGCACCTCAATCTTTCAGGTCCAAAAAACTAGACTTTAGGTCTCCTTTTCTCATCTCTGAGAGAGATCAGCATTCCAAAGAAATTTTAAAACCTCTGAAAATGCAAGTGGTTTGCAACACCTTTCTCCTGTAAAGATGATTTAGCACATTCTGTGCCTAGACTTACTGTGTTCATGGGCTGTTGGCTGGGAATGGGGCTCTGTGGCACAGCCAGAGTCTCGAGAGCCCAGATGAGGCGGTACCGCTTGGACTTGGGTTCAGGAGCCAAATGGACTCTTGTCTCTGTGCCTTCTCATTGTGTGTCCTGGATAAACTGCCTCCCTTGTCAGAGCCCAGTCTGTTCACTAGCTAAGTTGGGAATAATAGCGTTGCTCTGCTGGAAGATTATTAAGAGGTTATAATGTAACGGTTCTAAAGTCAGACAAGGGGACTGATTGATGACTCTGAGTCTTACTCTCTGACTCTGGCATTTGATGAAATCTTACTCACCTTCTGTTATTTCTTCTGGAAAACAAGCGTGAGAATGGTGCTTTCCTCTTAGTTATAGAAGCACAGGGCACATGGTAAGGACCCAAGAGGTCATAGCCATTCTGCTTAGAGAATGTGCATCTTAAACAGAACATGCTCTACCAACAAGAGCTGGGCAGAGGCCTCAGAACTGAGGATGGGACAGCTGCTTACCATGTCGCCCTGCGATGTATCTTCAGGCCTGAGAGACTGTGGCAGACCCCAAGCTCCGGTCTAGTGGTTCCGTTGGATCCGTGGCATCCCCAGAAGCTGGTCTTAAAAACTGGGTGGTCCAGAGGGAAATCAGGAACTAATCACGGGTTTCTAAGCAAGGTCTGCACTGTGAACCCTCAGTCACCAGGGGAGTAAAATATCAGTTGCCCCTGCCCAGGAGCAAATGGGAGTTGTTATCTAGCACCTCAAGGGATCCCAACCTCTCAGAGGCCCAACCTGAAACCCGCAGCACTTCTCCGGAGCACCAACACAACAGCAGTGCCACCCTACCAGCATGGAGCTGGCAGCTGGTGCAGCAGCGACTGTGGGCCACTGGGAGGGGCCCCTGCCGGTTTGCTACCTCTGTGGGGTAAAGGCACGAAAGAGGACATCCTGGTCCTGCTGGGCCCTGGGCTTCTCCCTTCCGGCTGAATCCGCTGCACACTGAAAAGCTCGCTTTGGCCTCTCTGCTCTCCATCCTCCACGGTGAGAGTGGCAGAGTGTGAGCCAAGGGTCCTGAAGCCTGCAGGCTTCTGCCAAGTCAGTCACCTTCCGAGTGGATGGCTCACTGGGTCACTTCCCTGAGAGATGTCGCCTTCATAGGCACCTGTGGAGAGCAGGGGCCGAGGGTGTCAGCTCTGCTCCCGGACACTCGGGTTGTAAGCACAATCGCAGCACCTGGATTTGACTGAGAAAATACAAGCAGATCCTGCAGGAAGGCTGCCCCGTGTGGGGGGTTACTAGAGAGACAGGGGCTTCTAATGAAACTGTTCCTTCCAGGAATGACCTGCCTCGGCCCTCTCGCTGGGTTCTGACAGCCTTCTCCTCCCACCCTGCCTTACTTGGTTTCCGGCTGCAATAGGCAGAGGCCTAGTTCCTGAGCGTGGCTTGAGGTCAGGAGCGGGAGTCACAACCACTCCCTTGACCCCATGAATGATGCCTGTAGCAATTCCAGTCACAAGCTTTGGTGTAAAAACAAATGAATACAAGAAAACCAAGGCAGAGGGACAGTAAGCCCCCCAGGCTACAGTGCCGAAGTTAGGGGTAGCTGCACGTTTGTAGTTCATGATTGAGATGGGGCGTGGGGTTGTAGGGAAGACCGAGGAATGGGAAAAAATGAGAATTAAAATGTGTCATGTGCAGGTACAACTTCTCAATGGTGAATGTGATCATAATTTATGTATAAAATGTACCAATAGCATCGATGCTTAAGAAAGGTTTCGCCCCGGCCCTCCTGCCGGAGCCCTGGCCCAGAGCGAGGCCTGCGCCTCCCGAGCTCTGCCGCTGGAGGCTCCCAGCTCTTGCGGGTTATGCTCCTACTCGACTCCCAGCTCGGCCCCGTGAGGGATCCGATGCTCAGCAGCACCAGCGCCTCACCGAACCACACTTCTTTCTGCAATCGCTTATGTGCAAAAGCTGGGATCTGCGTGCTGTGTGGAAGGGACATGTGGTCGGGGGGAGAAAAAAAGTCTCCGGAATCAATGATTTCTGTAATTACGTTTCCCAGGCTTCACCGCCATTCAGCTGACAATTCTCCTTTCTGCGCTGCCGAGCGGGCTCGCTCCGGCTGTCTCTCGCGGCCCCCAGCCCCTGCCGTGCTTTTTCTGACACATACACCCACACGTTCACATTTCACAATAAGTAAGTGGTAAAAAATAAATAAATAAATACATAAAACCCTCCCTTTTTCTTCTTCATGTAGCAGATGGCAGGTCCCAGGAACTTGGTGGAAATTAGGCTTTCTGATTTTCTAATAAAGTTCAGCATCTCACACAAAAAGCACAGCTCATTTTGATTCTGATGTTAAGCACCATATGGCACATCCTCGTGGAACGTGGCAGCTCCCAGGCAGGGTAAGGAGGGAGGGAGGGTCTCCCCTGGAGTAACGAGGTCTGACGCGCACGGACCAATCAGATCCCGGGGTGAATACAATTCGATAATGATATTGTATATGGCAGCGGAGTAATTACCCCTCTTTTATGGTATGTGTTAATTTTCGCTGCCAGTTTCCCTGATTGCAACTGCTACCCAAAGGACTACTTTTTGTAAATACTCTGTAAACATTTGAAAAGACATAGACAAGTGTATGCATGGAGAAAACGTCCCTGGATTCTGAAACCGTCTGGAAAATTGGCTGACATTTAATATGTTTTTCAAATGCATAAACAGCCAGGGAGGAACTTTCACCATATGGAAATGTTCTCTCTCCTGCGACACCATGGGCCCTCCTGTCTGTCCTGCGATAACCGTTTGAAGGGACATTCTTCATGATCTCGCCTCAGAAATAAGTCCTCGCTGGACAGTAATCAGCCATGGAAACTAGAGCTCAGAAATGCCAGCACCAGTCAGCCTTACCTACTTACACTGGCGCCACTGTGAGACAGGTAAGACAAGGCTAGGCTGACTTTCAAGGACACACAGCGCTGCTGTGGTTGGTCCTAAGTGAACAGTACTTGGAGTACGTATCCCTGATGAAGCCACCACCACGTTCCACAGGCCCAGTGCACACACCACGTCCTTCACCTTCATTCGTGTTTAGTGTGTGGGAGCCAGACATCATTCTCCACATTAGACATTGCTTGTGCGAACACGGCCTCACTGACACGCTTTCGGTGGCATCTAAAGAGACCCGGCAGGATGGCCTGGGAATGACATAAGAAGAGAAGCCCAATCTTTTCCTTTTTCCCAGGACAGGGACAGAAGGGAAGGACGTACCATACACAGGCCTTTAGAGTAAGGATAGAAACGTGCTACTCTTGTGCAGCACTGGAGAGCCTTGACTTCCTCCTTTGGTGAGACTAACATCTCATTTTAAAGATGGCTTCAGGCAGGTTAACTTGCCCAAAGGTACCACTCATAACCAGCTGGATTTCCAAGCCAGGTACAGGGACTCTGGTCCCAGCTACTGGGGAGGAACACTTGAGCCCAGGAGCTCGTGTCCAGCTGAGTAACACAGCAAAGTTTTGCCTCTTAATACAGTGCCAGATTTCCTTCAGACACATTTTCATATTTGGAGCGTTAGTGTGAGGAAACTAGGGCATGACGTATCAGCAAGAATCTTCAGGGAAAAAATTTCAGTGGATGGAGTAATTTATTTTTTCTGAAACTAAAATCATTCATTTTTACCAAACCTCACAGTGGGCCTGGTACAAAGCATTTCCCATGTCTTAGGATGAATCACACGTAATTGCTATTTCTGAAAGTCAGAAACTCATGAATAGCAGCCGTTTCATTTGGTTCTGTTTAATACTCATTCCTCCTTACCACCAGCCTAGAAAGCAGGACCTATTATCATTGGTCCCCTTGAAAGATGGGCAAGTGGAGATAAAGAGATGTTAGGCAGCTTCCAGGAGGCCCTGAGACTTAGCTAGGAGTATTTATGCTTGTGTCCTACCAAGTTTCCAAGAAAAGAATAAACACAGCCAGTATTAATCTCCCCTCCCCAAAGAAATTCAGGCCGTCTGAGTCAAGTGGTGTGAAAGAAAGAGGGGGGGGAGAGAGAGAGAGAGAGAGAGAGGAGGGAGAGAGAAAGAAAAGAAAAGAAAAGAAAAAAGAAAAGAAAAGAAAAAAGAAAAGAAAAGAAAAGAAAAGAAAAAAGAAAAGAAAAGAAAAAAGAAAAGAAAAAAAGTTTTTCCAGGAAAGTCAGCGCTCTGTCTTCCGTAGGCCCGTCTTCTTTCACCCCCACCCCCACCCCTTCCAGGATGACATCTGGTTTGTTCGCGGTCTCGGCTAAAGTGTTCTGAAGAACTGGGCTCTGAAGTCGCGCTCTGCAACCTCAGCACAGGCAACGAGCAGGAACATAGCGACCGTCAGCGACAGCGCCCAGATCGCAGCCACTACAGCCAACAGTTCCCCCATTTGCTATGTATGGGTGGCTGTTGACAAGGCCAGCTGGCGAGAACAGGGGGGCAAGGCGGTTTCAGTTTCAATTTTCAGCAAGACGCAGGGGAACAGGGGGATTGTTGGGGCTGAAGCGCCACCGTGTGGCCAAAAGGCCGCATACGAGCAGGCTGCTGTAGGGCCAATTCCTCCGCAGGAAGGATATCTAAGGCGTTGACTTGGTCCAAGGCCTGCGAATCCTCAGGGGAGGAGCACGAGTCAGAGATCTGGATTCATCTTGAAGTCTCCGAGTAGCAGCTCCCCGCCTCGTAAGATGGAGCTGTGGTCTTCTGCAGCCATGGCCGTCCTGAAGCTGCAATGTGGGTGCATGTTTGCCTTTAGACATTACATTCAGAAATCAGAAGAGACTGGAGGTGAGAGGCGAACACTGTGCCAGTCTGGGTAAGGACTAGTTCAGGAGAAATTTATGCTTCCGTTCCACAAAGGCAAAGCCAAAAATAAGTCAGATGGTCTCGATACCACACGGAAGGAATGTCATCAACTGTAACTTCTCTGTGGGTACTTTGTGGGAGCCCTGATCATAGTAGTAGCTGCGGTACTGAGTGTGGTCCCTGTGCGCCCGCCACGCACTAGTGTTTTTCGGGCGTTGTGCTAGGTGGAGCCAGGTCTGTAACCACCCCGGGAAGATGCCATGATTACGTCACAAGTAAGCGCTGCTGGAGATGGGCAGCCTGTCTGAGGCCTCTGAGCAGTAGGCATAGGAATTGCTGTTTTCAGAATGTGTGGCAAGATTTTTTAACATCCCAAGTGCCAGCAAATAAACATTCGTTCACTACTACCGTAGTTAACAATTCGTGTAGACCAGACATTCTCACAGGTGTAAATTCGTGTAATCCTCACCGTAGCACAAAAAGTTAAGTACCAGGATCAAGCCTGATTCACATTTGAGGAAAATAAGCCCTAGGGAGCCTCACGCAAATGCCAGAGTCTCGAGCTCTGCAGCTTGGAGGAGACACTGGGAAAATGAGGAGAGCGGGGCAGCGTGCTCACTGGATGAGCAGACACAGGACCTGAAGTCCACTCTCAGCCCAGCTCTGTGCAGCCCAGAGGCCTCCAGGGAAAGGGGCATCCACGCCGGGACAAACTCCAGCTGCCTGTGCGCTCCTGCCTGCCCGCGGCGGCCCTCGGGAGGGCGAGTCTCAGAAAGCCCCAGGCGCCTGGAGCTGGCTGTCCCGAGTAGTCGGAGAGATCTCCGGACGGCGCCGAATCCTGTTCTGAGTGGAGATCAAGACCGCTTTCCTCACGCGCTGGAGCCCCGAAACCAGCCCCTCCCCCTGTCAGGGCTCGGGCCGCCGCCCACGCGAAGCACTCTCCCCGCGCCTCCCTCGCTCCTACTCTAAGTGTTCCCTGTCTCTAAACGTTGCTACTCCGGACAGCAGCCATCGCCGCGCTCTCCCTGAGGCCCGTGCCTCCAGGACCTCGCCCCTCGTGGCTTCAGTCCACCACCGCGCTGACGGTTCCCAGAAGGACAGCTCCGGACACAGCCACCTCCCCGCTCTCCGTGGGGGACCTCACCCCCCCACCCCACAGCTCCACTTGAGGGGACTCTGAGGGAACATCCACACTAGAGCTCTTGACTTCTCCCCCTCCCTAAAACCCCTGCTGATGTAATTGCTCTCAGCTTCATAAATGGAATGGTCATCACTCTTTCTCAGGCAAAACCGCGTGTCCACATACCACATTCACAGCTGGCTCAGATGCCTGCGGGTTCCCCAAAAGTGGCCCCTAAATCCAATCGTCCTCCCCTCCCCCCTTCTTCTCTCCTGGGCTCAGCCATGTCTCTCGTTGAAGCCCGTGCAGAGCTGCTTTCCTTCCAGTCCGCGGTCGAACCCCACACATGGCCAATATGACCTTCTAAAACTGGAATCGGATCTGATGACCTTGTTGCACAGCATCCTCTGGAACTCGTCAAAACATGTCTGTCTACATTTTCACGGCGCCGCTGATGCTCGCTGCTTGTTGTCTACATCCCTCTCCCGACGTGTAAATGTGCTGACTTCAGGAATGGTCTCACGGGAACAGGCCGTGGCCTGCAGGAGTGGTGTGGTAAGGAGTACCCTAGGGAGGGAATTAATGATGGCTTTGGACCCCTGCGAATGTGCCGCAAACCTCTAGCACAGCTCTCTCCATAATCTGTCTTCACCCCTACTCCCTCCGTGCAGCCTTGAATGTTTTACACGTGTATCACTCTTGCTTTTTTACAGATCTGAACTTAGTCTCCCTACATTCATTGGCACAGTCTGTCCATCAGCCCATCTCGAAGTCGTTGGGGTGGTTCTGGACACTGGCGGCAAAGTTGAAACGAGCTAAACTTTATTTTCATGTATCTCACAGCCTGATGAGTGCTGTGTGCATGCACACATGTGCACACATACGCATGTGTTAGAAGGAACACAATGAAGAGGACCCCCAGATGGAGAGGGTGAGTGAGGTAGTCAGGAAAGGCCTTTCTGACAGCCGGCAGGGACGCATGTGTTAACACTTCCCTTTGACTGATGTCTGTCTCGCCCAGTGGACTGAGTTCTGTGTCTATTACAAGCTCAGACATAGGACTGAGATAGGGCACATGCTCAGAATTCTTTGTCAGGCAACAAATAAATGAATAAACACACATGCGCATTACCCCCCAAGAGCGTGTCCAGAGATGCTGGCACCTTGTGTAACATGGAAGGTCTACCAAGATGTTCGGCAGCTTTTGCCTAGAAGCAGAGAATCTCAGGATACAGGTAAACCACACAGAGACCATGCAACACCTAGCCCAGGAGTCAGACCTGTGAGGTCCAAGAGTGAACCGTGATCTCTGAGAAGGAGGGAGGTCAGAGAGGACGAGAAATCAAGCAGGCAGGGAGGCAGGCAGGAGCAGGTTCCGAGCACTGCCGTCACTGCCTTAGGACGTGAGCAACTCGAGGCTGGTTTCACGTTTTCGGAGTCGCCTCGGGATCTCCCCTGCCTCCAACTCTACTGCATCTCTACGGCGTCCGCTTCATCTTTCCACCTCAGAGCAGGTATGGGCTTTTTGCCCCCATCCAGTCCACCCCACGCTCCTCCTCCAGCTTCCTCCACCACCCGGCTTGATACTTCAGTGTGCTCAGGGGAAGCTTTGCCCTTCAGTCAAGGGCATTACCCTCCTCCCCCACCTTCCCTGATTGTTCTGGCCACTGCCCTTGTGCGTGTCACCCCCCTGTGGCATGGGAGCCTCTACTCACCTTCTGAAGTCTAACTCCATCTTCCGCGGTCCCCCGCCGTGTGAAATTCTCCCCTAGCCCTGAGCTCTGTGGCTCCCTCGCATCACGGACTCCTCTGGCAGGAGACAGAGGTGTTCCCTGAAGCTTCAGGTGTTCGGCACTGCAGGATCTGGCTTCATCCCGTTTTCCCCCTTCGGGTCACCAGCTGCTGACGGGCAGAAAGTGCCTCTAAGATAACATTTTGCTTGGCATACAGCAGCTGTTTAATGAAGATCTGATGGATTGATGGAAGGAAAGCATCACTCTGGGCCAGCTGCGGGGTTTTTTTTCCAGAACTTTTGCCCATTGCTCATCCTTGTAGGAATGAAGGACCACGTTCTCTCCCACTTGGGATTTTTGTGTAATTAAATACTCTGTATGAGTATTTAATTAAGTGGTTCTGTCACACTTTAACAAAATTATAGGGTAGAAATTAGAACCAGTGGAATCTAGAATGACAAGTAGGTCTGAGTTAACTACACATGGATTATTGGGCTGTTACAATCAAGCTTCTGTGGGAATTGGGCTGACTTCACCGCACTGACATGTTATGATGTTGTGCACAATTGGGTCAGTAATGGCCTCCCAAGGTGTCTTCATGACAGTCCCCAGAGCATGTAAATGTTCCTTTATATGGTAAAAGGGATTTTGCAGCTATGGGAAGGATGTCCTGGATCATCCAGGTGGGATTTACATAATCACAAAGGTCCTTACAAGAGACAGGAAAGAAATGAGAGTGCACAGTTAAAGATCTGGGTATAAAAGCTAGAGATTGGAGAGATACAAGGAAAGGTCACTGGTCAAGGAATGTAGGCAGCTGCCTAACACTGGAAAAGGCCAGGAGGTGGATCCCTACAACCTAAAGAAACGATACAGCCCTTGCCAACATCTCGATGTATCCCAGTGATACAGAGAAATACAACCCCCGACCTGTTGGATGTCAGACTACTGAGTTAATGTCCCCTGAAACCAAAGAATGAATCCCAAAGGACAAAGGATATTAAAGTAGGAAATGTTTATTAAGAGACAGGAAGGTTCTCTCCCTGAGAGACAGGAAGGTTCCAGAAGTGGGTGTCCACGTAGGTCTTTCGTCAGGGATAATTTATACAACAAAGTCACAAATGTGGATACAAACCTGGGTCAAACTATAATCAACTGAAAAGATTGTAATTATGGCCATTTATCTAATATTGAGCCAATAGGGAAGTGAGCATATGACAAGAGTATATAGCTGACATCATTAACTTAGGCCTATCTGTGATTTCTAAAACAGGAACATTTGGGGAAGGGATGGGTCCAAGTGTTCCTCTGGTCACCCACCTGGCTGTCTGATGCGTTTCTGAACTTAATGGACTGAATGGTATGAACATAGTACACTATAGTCTTCAATTTTCTTATCCCTTAGAGAATTAAATAATTGGGGCCACTGACTTTATCTTGAAGCTCTGCCTTCTTTAAAGACGCCTCCAGCCACAATTCTGATACCTGTATTTTTCTTGACTTCTTGGAGAGCCCAGCCTCTCTTTGGCTTCAAATTAATTTCTATCTAAATTATCTAACTTTTGACTCTTTTGGCTTCCCGACTCATAAACTTACGTCTTTTTGAGTTTTAAAATTGTGGCAATTTATTATTACAATAACAATAGGAAACTCGCCCACTGTGAAAAGATTGCCAGTGAAGAAGGGGACAGCCTTGTGGGGGAATCACTCAGCTCTGTCTGAGTGGGTCAGGGGGGCTCTGCCCTGGCAGCCCTGCTCTCGGTTGCATTGCAACCAAAAAAAAAAGGATGGGTGTACAGAGTTTGAGTCAGCAACAGCTGCCATGCACTTTCCTGATGAAAAAGGAGCTGCCTTGGGGTGGGAGCCAGGCATCTGCAGCTGAAGAATGAGCCAGGTGCCAGAGCACTCCGTCCTCTTTCACTGACACTCTGTCTAAAGCTAGGGGGGTTTTCATGTGCCCAAACTGAGACCAACTCAAGAAACCCAGCGCTGCTAACTAAGGTCGTGCCCTCACAACTGGCTAGGCCTGTGGAAAAACGAGTCAACTCGAGGGGAACCAGAGTCAGTCCAATCACCTTGGTTTTCCAAATGGACTTTTATTCTTTCAGATTTGATTTATCTTGCACCCAGCAGCTCCTAGTCCATGTTCCTCAGGCAAAATCCAGATGCTGGAGTTTATGGCCAACTTCAAAGACACAAAAATCATCCCAAAAGACAAACCAGCATTGTTTCCCAACCATGACACTTTTTAGGCAGGCTGTGTGCAGTCTTATCAGAGATAACAGCTTACAAAGTATGAAGCAAGACAGAAAAGCATTTTCATGTCCCATAAGCAATACATGCTTCTTTTTAATAATAATTTAAACAAAGGACTCCAAACATCCTCTCCATCCTGGTAACTTTTTTTCTAATCTGCAAAAATAAAATGCCTTCACCACATGTCAGGGTGCATCTATGATAAACTAGTTTGATAAGAGGCAAATTTATCCCAGCAGAGAACCTGCAAACTGAGCCCTTGAACAAAGCCATGTACTGGGAGGTGGGTCTACGGGTTTAAATGTGGAACTTTAATGCAGTTTATAAAATACTTTTTCTAAACATTTGTCAGTCAAGCTTCTGCCTATAGTGCGTAAGTATAAGCCATAAAGTGAATGCAATCCCTCAATCATTGGCATTGGCACTGCAAAATAATAAAGAGAGGTATTAAAATATTTCCACTATATTTTCATTCCAGAAATGTATTGCTATAAAATTTCTATGAATGCTTCAGAATTACTAGTGCTGTTTGTGTGCCTCCCTCTCAGGAGTTAGACACTTAGAGTCAAATAACCTCGCTTTCTTTCTAAAAAACAAGCAGAAATAAAAACTGTTCTAAAAAACAAGCAGAAATAAAAACTGAACAATAAGAATATCATCACACAGGCTGGTGGAAGAAAAGGTTAAATTCAGTTCTCGTAGAGGCCTTGGTCTGGAGCATCCTTGGCTTGTTCTGGGTGGTTGACTTCTCCTCATCTCTTACCCTCTGTCACCCTCCACCATGCCTTCCCCTCAGATGATTTCTGCGTCAGAAAATGCCAGAAAAAAGTAAGTACAGTGGAAGCTGAGCATGGTGGCTCGTACCTATAATCCCAACACTCAGGAGGTAAAGGAAGGAGGAACGCTGAGTTTGAGGCCAGCCTGGGCTACACAGTGAGTTCAAGTTCACCCTGAACTACATAGTGAGACTCTGTCTCAAAGAAGAGAGGAAAAAATAAGGAGAATAGGCAAAGTGTAGTGTGTTTCCCAAATGAGTGGCTCTCAAGCCTGAGTGGCCCAAACTATATGCAAAAATTCAGAAAGTATGCTAGAAAATACAACGAATATATTTAAAATAGAATTCTGATTCAGGCATTTCCTCGAATACAGAAATCCCTTCTGGACCCAAAAAACTATGGTTCTGATCACCCTCTTAATAGAGACAAGGAACGTGTACATAGCTTGTCACAAACTGGTTGTGCAGACACTTAGATTTCTGGGTCTTCAGCTTAATCCTGCAGAAATTTTTGAAAAACTCTGAAGACAGCTGAAACAAAAAGAGCTGCTTCTTCTGCTGCATCCTGCGTGAGATGAAGCCACCACAGAATCTCTGAGCCCCGTGGAAACAGGACCTACCTCCTTGAAAACTTTGGCCCGAAGCCCCATGGCTGAGTTTTCTTGTACTGAGCCTAACTCGAGCACACACAGGGGCTCTGCTTCGCTGCTCACGCATCTGCTGTGCCAGGATATCCAGGCTGCAGGTGGCCTGAGGCTTGTCATTGGGAAAGCCCCAGGTCCGTTTGGCACTAGCTGGGCACCAGCAGGCAGTGCATAAAGAAGTTTCACTGTGTTACAGTTTCCATTTTTAACTCCACCGAATGTTTCACGCTGGACTGACAGCAGATACCTTCTCAGAGAGCAGCCGGAGACGTGTTGAGGCAGGGAGTCAGGGCACCGGCCGCTCCCAGAGTTTCTCTCGAAGCAGCCACTGCCCTTTGGGGTTCTCTGTCTGACAGTAGTCCTCTTCTGGAGACGGCAGGGACTCAAGCGCAAAGAGCTCTGCATCCCATTCCATGTCTTCTCCTGAGAAGTTAAAGAGGATCTGTTTGGAGCTCCCCAGGCTGGAAGGAAAGAATGAAGCAGAGGGTTTAAGTTCAGCTTAGCTGGCAGCATGAAGGAAGGCCGGGTCACTCCCAGGCCTGTGCAGCCCAGAGTCCTGGGCCAGGAGGAAGACCACACCGTGTTACCACGGGGAGCTTCAGCCTGGCCTGGCGGAGGAGCGTGGGTGACCAGAGCTGAGTCAGAGCTTTACTATGTCTGGACTTGACCTGTTCGTGTAAGAGGAAAACACTTGTAGGAATTCCTGACTCTAACATGGCTGAGCACCTTTTGCAGAATCAAAGAAAAAAACCTTGGTGAGTCTCTATAGGCCTTTCTATTGGTCGGGGCAAGCCAACTTCCTGCCCTGCACACGTAAACCTCAGGCCTGTAGGACTCAGTGATGGTAACTGGTCCTGGGAGAGGAGCTCGGGAAGGAGCAGCCACAGCAGGTGGTAGCCATTGGCCCAACAGCAGCATCTCATTAGTTTGATGTTCCTTCTTTCTTGCTCTGTTCAACCCCAAATTCTCATTAAAAATCTATGTCGCAGGGCCAGAGATTTACCTCAGTGATTCTAGCACCTGCCTAGCAAGCACAAGTATGGATCTCCGGTAACCACATATAATAATACCAGGCGTGGTGACTCACACCCACCAGCAATCAGTACCACACACCACAGTGCCAGGCAGAGAGGCTCACGCCTGTAATCCCAGCACTTGGGAGGCAGAGGCAGGAGGATTGCTGCGTTCGAGGCTTGTCTGGGCTACAGAGTGAGCTCAGGCCCAGCCTGAACTACAAAGTGAGACCTTGTCCCCAAAAAAAACTATATCACACAGGTGTCGGTGCCCTTGATGACAGCCAGCAGTCCAGAACATGCGGGCTACGTGGACAGGGGAGAAAGGGAAGTAGCTACATGGCCAAAGCAAGATCCAAGTAGTAGCAACAGCGAACCAGGCTAGGGTGTAGACTACTCAAAAAGTGACACAAATAGTCCTGGTTCAAGATGGCGACTCAACACACCATAAGGACCACCGTGGAGTCTGGAGCCCACCTTGGTTATGTTATTAACTGAAGCACTTACTCTTTTTTGCGGGCTTTGGGCTTAAATTTCAGGGTGTTGAATGCCCCTTCAACAGCCTTGGGCAAGTAAATGGGGTGCCTTTCGAGCCTCCTCTGTGTGCCCACAGTCCTGCGCTCCGTGCTCCTCTGAAACTGGCAATCCGGGCTGTGCGCCGCATGGACTGCTATGTCCTCAGAGTGTCTGCGTGGCGCCCGCAGGATCCAGTTGGAATGCAGGCTGTGCTCCCGGGAGCTGGTGGCCACTGGAAGAGAGAGGCGGGTGACACAGGAAGGAAGGTCATGAGGAGGAACAGAAAGAAAAGGGAGAAGGCTGGGCTGAACCCTACCACAAGCGTGGAGACACAACTATGTCCACAACGGTGAGTTCTTAGAAAGGCCTAGATGGCCGAGCCTGGGGTGGGGGTGGGGGATCTGACTTCAAAATTATACTGCAGGGTAGAATGAAATAGCGTGTGTGTCTGTAATCCTAACCACTCTGTGCCTTGAAGCAGGGCCATCACAAGTTCAAGGTCCTGTCTCAAAATAAAAAATAAAATAAGGCTGGGGCTGCAGCTTTCTGGTAGAGAGCCCCTGGGTTCAGTCCCTCTAATTGCAAAAACAAAACAAAAAATCGACAAAGAGCTGTTTTTATTGAATTGGAAGCATGCCCAAGATGTGTCATACACTGTAAGTGAAAAGAGATCTTATTTGGTTAACAAAACAAAGTGTCTGTGTATGCACATATGTGTGTGTTAAAAACACATTTGAGGGCCGGAGATTTAGCTCAGTGGTTCCAGCGCCTGCCTTGCAAGTGCAAATCCTGAATTTGATCCCTGGTAACCACATACAATGCTGGGCATGGTGACTCACGCCCACCAGCCATCAATACCACATACCACAGTGCCAGGCAGGGTGGCTCATGCCTGTAATTCCAGCACTCGGGAGGCAGAGACAGGAGGATTGCTGAGTTTGAGGTTTGCCTGGACTACGTAGTGAGCTCAGGGCCAGCCTGAACTACAAAGTGAGACCCTGTCTCAAAAAAAAAAAAAAAAAAAAAAAATCCCACACATTTGAAAGGTTATGCACTGGTAGTTTTCTCTGAGTGATAGGATCATATACTTTTATTTTCTTCTGTATACTTTAGAACATTGTTTGATCTAAGTTACAATGAACACAGATATTATTGGAGTTTTTTTTCCAGAAAAAAGTGGCTATTCCATGACAAGAATTTTCATTAGAAGATTATAACTACACAAGGGTGATGGTTCATCCTTAGTGAATTATGCCATACTTTCACCCATACCCTGGGTTTCCCAGGCCCTCCTTCGTCAGACTGAAGGGGTTCATGGGGAGGAGGAGGCAGTGACCCCCTAGGGGGATGAGCTTGGGGAGCAGAAGTAACTCGTGCAGTTGTGTGAATTCAGTCTGAAAACTCAGATCTCAAAGCTGTGCGCCTGTGGAGTCCAGGACAATAAGCTACAAGTATGTCATTTTTTCAGCCTTACATAAAACTCTCTAGAATTATCTAATCTTGGTACCACACCTGTCACCTTAGTATCCACAGTCTATTGAACTTTGAATAAAATCACCACTAAATTGCGTGGTGGGGGGGAGTGTAATGAAAAAAATTGACAAAGTGGAAATTTAAAAATGAGCTCAGCTCATGACCACGGTGTACACCTTTATTTTCCACAGAAAAGGCATCAGTGGTACCCCTGAGTACAGAGAGAAGCAAAGCACGAGCCTCACCCCCTTTCCCTTTGCGGGGATACACACGGTCTGGGTGAACACCCAGCCTTTCCCACCCTACCCAACACTCTGTGCCTACAGAAGCAGGGTCGGAACTGGATTTGCAAATACAGCCTGTCCATTCCCTTCCTTTTGTAAATAATTGTGGTAATAGATGAGTAACATAAAAGGTACCACGTGACCCATTTTTAAGTGTGTCGTTCAATAGCATGAAATATATTCACATAAGCAATCTCCTGAAATTTGCCATGTCATAGGATTGCAACTCTGTCCTAATTATGTGCCACTCCTCTTCAATTTTCTTTCTTTAATTACCCCTCTGTCACTTTCCCACTTGGACCCCTGGGAAAGTTCCACCCTGCTTAAGCTCTCATAAAAGAACCACAGGGAAGAGTTTTTGTTCAAACAAGAGCACCAAACGTTGGACAGTAGACAGGAGCAGTGGCAGCAGAGATAATTGAAGCAAGAAGTCCCCTAAAAGAACAACCATAGGGCCCAGGACCCGGGTCCAGGTGAAGGGCTCCCTTTCATTAGCAATGTAGGATCCTGAGCAGTCTCTGCATCAGGCCCCGCAGCCTCCTCCACACTCACCATCGAAGTCCACATCTTCATTGGGTGGGTCAACCTCGGCAGCCCGCGGCCATCTCTCGGTGTCCAGCTCCGCAATGATGGAGTCAAAGAAGGCAATGGCCTCGGCCACGTCAGCGCTGAACTGCGAGTATTTCTTTAGGGTTGCTTTCTGCTGGAAGTGAAGATGACAAAGATTTGCTTAAGCGTATTTCTCAGTGTCCTCAAGCACATAAGCCAGGGATGCCGAAAAGGGTTAAATGTTGTTAAGACAAAATATGCATCAAGCCATGAATTTGTGAGATTTCAAAGGCAAATTGATAACCAAGATGTGGAGTTAACCACAGTGTCTACCATGAATGAATGAATAAAGACAGGGCTGTACATACACAAGATAGATATCATTTAGCCATTAAAAAGAGCAGAGTCCATAATATGCTGCCATGTGGAAGGAACTGGAACACATTATGTTAGGTCATACAAACCAGATAAAAAAAGATACACCACATACATTCATACATCTGTGGAACCTTAAAAAGTTGATTTCATACCAATAAAGAATTCAATTTTTAAAAAAGTTGATTTCACAGAAGTAGAGAACAGAGCGTGACCACTAGAGGAAGAAGAAGGGGGAGGAGACCCAGAAGGGGGGAGGATGGGTACCGAATAGATGGAGGAGTAAGTTCCAGTGTTCCACAGCCCTGGAAGGTCACTAGAGCCGACAGGTTTATTATGTGGTTTCTAAGGAACAGGAATGGAGGATTAAAAAATACCCAGCACTGGAGAGGAAATGCTAATCCTTAACCAATCACTACACAAGGCATACATGTACTCCAGTTATACACTGTACCCCATAAATAGGTACAATTACTATGTGTCAATCAAAGACTTTTAGATACAGTCATTTTTTTTTTTTTTTTTTTTTTTTTTTTTGCTTTTTGAGACAGAGTCTCGCTTTGTAGTTCAGGCTGGCCCTGAGCTCACTATGGTACCCAGGCAAGCCGCCGCGAACTCAGCAATCCTCCTGTCTCTGCCTCCCGAGTGCTGGGATTACAGGCGTGAGCCACCACGCCCGGCATTGTGGTATGCGGCGTTGACTGTTGGTGGGCGTGTCTCCACGCCCAGCATTCTATGTGGTTACCGGGGATCGAACTCAGGACCTTGCGCTTGCGAGGCAGGCGCCGGAACCACTGAGCTAACCCTCCGGCCCTAGATACAGTCATTTATTTACCCTGTGTCAGTGAGGTAGATAGGCCAAATCCCTAATTGCTGCGGGAAAACAGATTTCTACTTAGGTAGGAGGGAATCAAAAGGCAAGGTCTCTTGGTCACAGATTCGTCATCAGACACTAGACAAAAACAATTCATCTTTTAAATGTCTTTCTCTGGTCTTGTTCCCTACTGATAAATACTCACAGAGTATGGAATAGCTCCTTATTGGAAGTAAGGAATGGCTCACAGCAGGATGAAGAGAATAAGGTATGTTGAAAATGCTCTGTCAGGATCATCAGTATCAAAAATAGCAAATTAAGGCTCAATTCATTGAATAAATGGAAGAAATTTTAGGGTGGCTGTTTGAAAAGGATAAAGATGACCAAACAGAAGGCTAATTAAATCCACGCAGTGCCCAGCCAAGTTCCAGCTCTAGCTGACTCATTCTCTCTTGTCTCAGTCTATCATCTTCTTCCCCACAGGGTACAAAGCGCCCAGAGCAACAGACATCACTGAAGCCTAGGCCCCATGTGTGTGTGTGGGGGGGGGGGCAGAAGTAAAATGTGAATTAATCAAATGCTTTCTGAGGAATTTAGCTAACAGAACATTTGTTAATATAGGTTATTTTAATCAAACACAAAGTTGGTTCATTTTATGTGTGCATTTTGGAAATAAGATGGTATAAAATATGAATAGGATTAAATTATAGACTGGAATGTTAGCAAATTAAAGGATGGCATCTCTATATGTGTTCAAGATCTTTGAGTTATGTGTGTATTTTGTACTGTTAGGGAAACACTTTTAAGTTAGGGAGTTCTTTTCCTTTTTTATTCATAAGGAATGATTTCAGAGAGAAACATTGAACTACCATAGCATGCACTTGAATCTCTTCTATTAAAGTGGAATGTTATCCTCATGTACTTACCCAGCCCTTGCAAAGACTCCACTCAAATGAAAGTGAAGAGGGGAAAAATAGAGAAATCCCACTGGCAAAGAAGACAAGAAAGAGAGAGAACACTCCCTTCTGGAAGAGAGATTTCCTGAAGTTTCTGGCAGTTGGAAGCAGCTGGAAAGGTCACTGATAGGATGGAGAAGAGGAAACATCATCCAGATATCAGATGTGGATGAGAAGAGTATATTCAGACCCTCAGAAAACACAGATGCTCTGGAGTTGGCGACACCAGGCTCACCAAGGGTGCAGGGTGAATACAGATGGTCTCGGAGAGTGGCACAGCCTGCCTGACAGGAATCCTTCCCGCAGCCAGGTTCAAGGTGCAGTCAGGTCCCTGGGCTCTTGCCCTCCCTGTGATTTCTCTCACTGCTTCTTGTATCTTCTGATGAAATGAATATTCTCACTGACGGACTCCTATTCATCCACTGATGCTTGGGTGAGACAGTGCCTCCTCTAGGAAACCCACTGCCCTCCTCTCGATTTCTGGTCCTCAGTACCTAACCCAATCCTTCTGTGACATGTCATTTTAAGAGCTCTTCTTGAGAAGCAACAGAGACAAAGAGAGAAAAATAAAAATTGGAGAAGGTCACCCAATGCAGACTGACCCTAAAAAAAAGGGATGTTATTTAAGAATAATCCATCCCCAAACCCATTCCCATATTCAGGGACAGCTACATATCTCTAGATGGCAATTGCATCGGTGTTTGACTAAATGTGTTTTAAACAACCTTGCCCCTGAATCGTATATTCTTTTTTCATCTAAGTCATCCTCTGGTTTTATCTAAGAAATTGAATTTTAAGTGTCTTCAGGAAGTAAACAGACTTTGGCCAGCAGCTCATAGCAGCCTGAACCAGAAGGTTCATCAGAGGGCTTAGAAGGGAATCAACTTTGGTGTTTCACTATTAAAGCCAAGACCATAAGGAACATGCTTTTATTAATTTTGTACAATACAATAATTTTGTACAATACAATACAAAAATTTTGTACAATACAACACAATAATTTTGTACAATACAATACAATAATTTATACAATACAATACAATAATTTTGTACAATACAATCTCTATTCTGTGGCCTATTGTGACTTTCTTGACTCTCCTTTAGCACTACCCTCCTAACATAACATTTACAAATTAAAAAATTAATAATAAACTACTAGCCTAAAAATTGCCACTTTAGCCACACAACTTCCTGTCACCAAAGCTGGCAGACAATAGGCTACACACTTGCTGATTACTCTCACTACTCAACCGGGCCGCTTACTTCCAAGATTTCAAGTTTAGGCAAGGTCCTGAGTGCAATCCCTGGCTCCGCAAAACAAAAGATTTCAAATTTAGGTCAAGGCTTGGGTGTCATTCCCATAACTGGCCCCATCTGCAAGGCTTGGCAGTGGCTGCCTGCCCAGGTTCACAAGAGACATATAGATGAACTCCGTGCCCAATGCAGAAGAGCCCACTTCTCTGGATCCTACTCCTGGTGTTTCTGTTAGACTCTTCGAGACACTGTCATTATAAAACATGTTCCTTTAGAAGAGCTTTTAGATGCTGGTGTGGCTGCAGAATGAGTCACTGGTAGCTAGTGACATTATTCGGGGCCAAGTCTCATCACAAGAGAAAGCTTTCCCCACTTGCCCATACTTTGATTAGTTCCTCTGACTATTTATGGACAGAAGTGAATCTAAAGGTGCTTTCTTCCTGCTTAGCCAACTTTCCTTCTTCACAAACAAAGTCATGTTGATTCACTCTAAAAGCCTAAAATGTGACCAGGTGCCTCTGCAATGTGGGTGCCCAATCCCAGTGGAGAGCAGGTCAGTAGCTTCTTCCTTCACCACCAGGCTCAGGCTCTATCACCGTCAAAACAGTGACTCTGACGCACAGTCAATAAGAACCACCATTCTGTAGAGGCCCAAGGGTAGGGGAAGGAGCAGTGGGACCCAAATCCTTACCTCCATGTCTAACGTAGAATGAAAAACCCAAATACCAGGCTTACTTCTCGGCTGTACAAGAGCAGACAGGAATGTCTGTATGGTAACAAGACAGGGGACAGGACACAGAAAACAAAAGCTACTGGCTAAGGTCTCCAGACTTCTTGGATCCTTGCGCACCCCCTAATACTTAACACAAAGAGAAAACAACCCTGATCTCTCACCTTACCACGGCCTGGGAGCACTACCCCCCGCCCCCCGCCAAGGTGCACCTTCCAGTCCCCACACCTGACCCAGACCACTGCCTGACCAGGTGTTTCCAGTGCTGTGCTGATGCCAACTGTTTCCTTCCTGGGCTCCATGTGTTAGTGCCATACCGCTGTGCTACACTTCATTCTAGTTAGATGCAGCTGCTGTCCCAGTGAATTTAAATGACTGAGAATTCTAATGTCTCCTGCTGCTGGATAATCAAACACCCTGGTTTGGGTAAGAGTCCTCTCAGCTTAGGTTGTTATGAGTAAACTCATTTACTCTGAAAGTGTCCCTAACAGGAGGACAAATGACCTCGCCCCTCTAACTGTACCATTAATCGTCCCATCTTCTCATTTTCCTAAGTCTATTACCACCTGCAGTGAGCTAACTGCCCACTTTTCTACCAGGTGACTACATACATACATCGTATTTCCCAAGTTCTGGACTCAAATTCACATTTTTTTAAATCACCAATCCTGAGTAGAATTTGAATCCCTTGTTATCTTTCTTAACTAGGTCTGATCTGCTCTATCTCATCTAAAATTTCCAGATTTGATTTACTTAAAGTGACATGGGACACTACATGCATTTATAAAGAAAATTTGCATACAGCCGGGCGTGGTGGCTCACGCCTGTAATCCCAGCACTTGGGAGACAGGAGGATTGCTGAGTTCGAGGCTTGCCTGGACTACATAGTGAGCTCAGAGCCAGCCTGAACTACAAAGCGAGACCCTGTCGCAAAAAAAAAAAAAAAAAAAATTTGCATACAAAATCTGTCTAGAGCTTTGTGATTTTATTCAAGCCTTTTATAGTCACCTTGACAAAACCTCGTTCTGTTGCTTTTTCTCTTCAAAAACTACTCTTTCTAAAGAGTCTCAGTTTTCATAGAATAAATTTTTTCACACTCATTTTATAATTTATCATATGTAACTTTTTTATCACATGTAATACTTTCAATTAAATTATATATGATAAATGAATTATGATAATAATGCCAAGTCATATAAATCAGTTTCAGAGCAAAATAACAATTTTAACAAGCAAATATTCAACTTGTGATCATTAGGATGTACATGGGCATGTCTCACTTTTTAAAAGCCTTTTGTTGTAAACATTTTTAAATATAAAAACTAGAGAAAATAGGACTATGAATACCATGTCCTCACCTCCAGTTCAATACTATGCAATTTTTATTTACCTATCATCCTCTCATTTTCTTAAGATAATTCTGAAAAATATGATTTTACTCATAAACACTTCAAAATGTACCTCTAACAGGTAAGTATTTGGCAGTACTATCACAAATGCTGTTATACCTAAACAAACACACAATGTTATTATATTTATCAAAATTCATGATTTCTCAATCTCCAGTCTACATTCTTTTTTTCCTTGGCTGACTCAAAAATGTCTTGTATAAATTGGTTTCTTCTGATTAGGATATGAGCAAAGTGGACACTGTGATATTTTTTGGGTTCCTTTAACGTTTCACCAGGCCGTTTAACTGTTGAAGAATCTGAGTCATTGCTCTAGAGAATCTCTCACCTTCTGGGTTTGGGTGTCTCTACTGATGTTGATTAGCATGACCATCACTCCGTAGTCCCTGTAATAATAATTCACTAGTGATGAATGAGACACGTAAGGCATATCAGGAGACACATAATGCATATTTTCTCTTTTGAAGTGACGTTAAGCTTGATAGAGAGTTTATGTGATGTTGTCTTGCCTTTTATGTAGGGATTTTAGTAACCATTATTTTATTACTGGTTGCAAAATGTTACCTTTCTATTTGTACAGTCTTTCTGCAGTTATTAACTACATTTCTAGCATGAAGAACTTTCTCTCATCCACTGTACAGCTCAGTTGTTTCCTTTAATTAATCATTCTTTAAAAAATGAATAGATAACCTGGAAAGCTTTTAAGATGTTAATGAGATTTATTAGTTTTTGTATCATTGTCAATTCATACATTTCATGTAATAGTTTTATAAGTTTTAATAATTTTGATGCACAATTAACCCAATTTTTACCCAAAATCTTCTATTTTTGGCAAAAAAAAAAAGCCTTTCAAAAGTAAGTCTTGAGCCCCTTTGACATAATCTTAACATCTTTGAGAGCTTCCAAGCTTTTAAACACAAAATATCTGATTTTCATAATTGTACACTTCTTACCAACCTGGATTATTTCAAGGGACCTTTGTTTTTACTTGGAAGTGATATTTAAACACCTTAATATATATTTTTAGAGATTTTAGAACTATCTGGCTGTCATTACTTCTAATCCTTTTCAGTGGGGCAAACTAAGAAATATTATTTTTCTTTTTTTTTTTGAGACAGGGTCTCGCTTTGTAGTTCAGGCTGGCCCTCAGCTCACTATGTAGCCCAGGCAAGCCTGGAACTCAGCAATCCTCCTGTCTCTGCCTCCTCGAGTGCTGGGATTACAAGTGTGAGCCACCACGCCCAGCCAGGCACTGTGGTATGTGGTGTTGATGGCTGGTGGGCGTGAGTCACCATGGCCAGCATTGTATGTGGTTACTGGGATCAAACTCAGGGCTTTGCACGTGCAAGGCAGGCGCTGGAACCACTGAGCTAAATCTCCAGCCCTTGCCTCCCTGTCTCTAAACAGTGTTATTCATTTCTTTGTGTGGATTTAACTTTCTGTTTGGAACATTCTTTCCTCCTGAAAAATACCCTTCAATATTTATTGTATTATAGATCTCCTGGCAATGAATATTCTTTTGTGTTGTTGTAACTATTGTTGCTTGCCTCAGAAATGTTTTTATTTTCATTATTAAAATATATTTCCACTGGGCGTGCTGGTTCATATCTGTAATCCCAGGACTTGGGAGGCAGAGGCAGGAAGATTGCTGAGTTCAAAACTTTCCTGGGCTACATAGTGAACTCAGGGCCAGCCTGAACTACAAAGTGAGAACCTGTCTCAAAATAAATAAACAAACAAACAAACAAACATATATATATATATATTTCCACTGGTTATGGAGTATTGTGTGGTGACAGGTAATATGGTGTACTGTGTCCTCCAAAGTCCATACATACTGGAAACATAATTCTCAATGTGACAGTGTTGAGAGGTGGGACTTTTAAGAGGTGCCTAGATCATGATATCTCTGCTGGTATCATCAGAGGGATTCTTCACCTGCTACTATACTCTTTATTTCTAATCTCTGCATTTGATTATTTAAGTTTCCACCTTCTTACTGGAGTTTTTCACCTGATCTTGCATGTTTTCTACAACAGCACTTAACATATTGATCATGGGGGTTTTTTAAGCCCTGATGTGGTTTTAATGACTATGCAAGCTCTGACTTTATTTTTATTTATTGCATTGCTTCTTGGCACTTCTTTTTTGTTTGCTTGCTCATATGACTCATAATTTTTGCTGAAAACTAGACATCCTGTATAGGTCAGGTGACACTGAGGATTTAATATCTAGAAATATTCTTTGTTTTGCTAGGACTATAGTTCATTTTCAGTCAGTCTAGATAGGGTTTCCTGGAGTGAGATCTCCCATTCCTGTGGTTATTCTCAGAGTAGCATAGACTTTTAACTTTTTTTGTAATAACTTGTATCTATGAGAAAGACTCATTCAGGGAATTTCTCCTCACCATCTGCTGTGTCCTCAGCTTTATGTGTCTCCTTTGTAACAGGGTCTCTCTCTACAGGTCTTTAAAATTCTACTCTTACTAACTACTAGGTGCTTGTTTCCTTAGCAGGGAGGAGTAAGAGGACATTCACTGTTTTCTGATTGGCCAAGTCCAAGACAGCACTTGACTGAGTCTGCAGCCGTTCCCCGGCAGTACTTTAACAGGCCAGTATCCCTTATGAATCTTTTCCAGCTTTCCCTGACCACTAAATTGTTTCAGGGGAGATAGGCAGAATGATATGGACAGGGCTCTATGAACTTCCTTCAGTATCTTCCACTCTCTTCCCTAGGCCTGAGCCATAAAGATATTTTCTCAAGGCTCTACCAATCTTTTGTGAGGACCCTCTGAGGTTCATGGAGCATGATACTGAACTCCACCTATAGAGGCCTTAGAAAGACCATCTCACTTCCCAACTCACACTCTATTACCACCAATCTGTTAACAATTCTAGGTGGAGTTTTACCAATATCTGTCTATGTTTATCCCACTGAAGCAGGTGAAGCTCTCCTGTCACTCCCTACAGATGCCTCTCTTCCCTTAGATTTCAGGATGGTTATTTCCCTGAAACTGCCACTGATTACCAATCAACAGCATACTCATGTAGAAGAAGTGGTTTCAAGAAAAATCATGAACTTGAATTTGATCTGATTTTTTTGCTGTTGTTCGTATAAGGATAAAAGCTTTCTTTCCAGCTTTCTATATCCTGAGCAAAAGCTGACAGTTTCTTCAATTCAAACTAAATGTTACAAGTTTTATTCTTCTTTAATTTCTATTCTTCCTGTTATATTGAAAAATCTCAGCTCCATAAGACATTGACAAAATCACTTCTTTATCTCACTATTTGAAATAGTCTCAAAACAACATCGTTAACTCATTGAATACAATTTAACATTTGTGTGTGTGTCTTTGTCCTTGGCATGTATAGCCAATATTTTGTTTTAAAGTCTCTTGAGATAATTTTTCCTGTGTGAATATGCTGTTGATTGATAATCAGTTAGGTTCATATGCTCCAGTTGGCTTTCAAGTTTTAGTGATTGGTTTTTCCCCTTTTTACTTAATGCTTTAAAAATATGTGACAATGCATGACTTCATATTCAAATCTATAACTAACATTCAAGGGAGAACTTATTCACTGCCAGCCCCTTCTTATTGTCTTGATTCTTTCTTCAGTATTTATTTATGTCCATCATTTCTCTTTGGAAATTTAGTCAACTACGTATTTGTATTCACCCACTTTTGTTAAAAAGGAATCATGTACTTTACACCTGTGAATATTACTTCCTTCATTCCAAGTACCAAGAGGATTATTCCTAGCAGCAGCCTCCTTGTTTCTTCTAATAGCTGTATTGTTTTTTTGTTGTACAGATTGACCACTATAGGAAGAAATGACAATCAGCTATTGATGGACCTGGATGGTTTGCAAATGTCTACTACAATGCTAAGTACCGCAATGAAAGTCTTGCTTATATGTCATTTTTAACTTTGCCAGTAATACCCAAGTGTGGGTGTAGATCCATTTGCAAGTGTTAAGCTCACTGGGAGTATACTTTGAAGAGAGACTACTACATGAACATCAGTAATCTGGCAAGTTAGTTATTTAACAGAGTTTCTATTGTCTTTTATAAAGTACCTTTTAAATGTTTCCAAATGGATTTTGTGATGATTTTTCACATATCAAGGCCAAGTTACCCTTTAACTTGGATTTTTCAGGTCCTAGCTTGATTCTAGTTTTTTCTGCTTTCCTACAGCTTCATAGAACTTTCTGACCTACATTCTTGATGTTTCCTTTATCTGTATTAACAGTGAGTAGCTCAGGGTTCAAGGCTTAGGTTAAGAGCACAAGAAAATCTACTTCATAGAAAGATGGTTATATAAAATATAATTTCATTTATTAATGTTACAAATGGCACATAAAAAACCACCTGGACACAGGCTCTGAATGGGCAAAAGGTGATTTTCCACTGGAATATAGAAGGGCTAAGATTGAGAAAGATATTGAAAAGGGAAAATGTGATATAGGTTAGTCTGAAATTGGAAATAATAACTCCGAAGTCCTGTAATCTGTAATAACAGATTATTGTAAGCACCTTTTTTTTTTTTTGAGACAGGGTCTCGCTTTGTAGTTCAGGCTGGCCCTGAGCTCACTATGGAGCCCAGGCAAGCTGCCGCGAACTCAGCAATCCTCCTGTCTCTGCCTTCCGAGTGCTGGGATTACAGGCGTGAAGTACCTATTTTTTTTGCTAGTGCTAACAAGAACACAACTCTCTGTCAAGAACATAGCTGTCTATCCAACTTGTTATGCTACCAAGGAGATACCTTGATAAATATCTACAATACTCCCTATCTGCTCAGGGCTTGAACCCATTCTGGAATGTAACATGCATGTTTGTAACACATCCCTAGTTTGAGGCCATCAGGTGCCTCACAGAGGCTTGGTGCTAGTGGTGAGGACCAGCACAGCAGTCTTTAAATTACCTGCTTCTGCCCCCGGGCAGAAATATAAAATGGCTGACAAACAGGTGGGACCATCAGTCTAGGGTAATGATGGCCATGAGCACTTTTTTTTTCAGCCCAAGCAAATTCACCTTGGCTGACCCTGCCCTGAACTGATGCTCACTCCAAGTACTTGCCCTTTATCTCTCCTTGCAGACCCTACCCTGAACTAATGCACACTCCATTATGTATCTCCCTTATCTATCCAACCTTATCCAAAATTAATGTTTTTATACCCTGAGTTTGAACTTGCTGTAGACCAGTCAGTAATAATGATATCATATGTAACCAATCAATTGCTTGATTTGCTTCTGTACCTATTTCCTGCACAGACCCTATATAAACAGTAGAAGGACAAAAGAAAATGGAGTGGTTTTTTGAGGAACTATCACAACCAGGCCCATAAACATAAATAAAGTTTGCTTTTGGCCTCCAAATCCTAGATTCCTTGGTGTTTCCCATTTGCCATTACAATATTAACAACTGGCTGGAGAAGACTCAAAAAAAATTTTATAGGATTTGAGCATGAGTTTGCAATCCTAAGGAATGTGGGGTGGAATACTTGGGATAAAATTTCTAGGATGATCAGTGCAGGTGTGTAGATAATACTGAATTTTTGACACCAGGGAGATTGTATGTCCTGTCCTAAAATATTTTTTATTGCCATCTGTTCTGTTTACTTACGGCAGCATCGCCCTTTAGGGTTTCCTGTTGTGGAGGGCAGCCCATTTCCTTCTGTTGTGGGAGGTACCATGCTCCTTGAGAAGGTTTCATTCAGGTCAGGCCTGACAATCAACACCCCTGGGGGAAGCCCAAAATAGTCTTCCCTTCCTAAGCTGGAGGCAAACATAGATTGCTTCTCTCTGAATCTTGACTTTTTTTCTCTAGGGCAGAATGCTTGATCTTTGGAAAGGCAGAGTGTAACACAGTCAGTTTCCTTGTATAGGCTGCCTGGTCCTGAGGTTGGAGGGTTTCCTTTTGCCTCTGCCCTGCAGCAGATCCATGGGAAAGGGATAGTTCTCTAAGAGCATTTGCATCACATTTCTGACTTCACTCTGCTGTTCAAATCAACTGTCTCTCATCAGTTGCCTTAAGGTCATCATTTTCCAAGCTTCCTTCCTCCACCCCTAAGGCCAAACCTGAGTCTTAAGTTACTTTTCCCAGAAGGGCTCTTTTACATTTTTCCAAACCAAACTCCCTTGTAACTCTCATTTTAATTTCTAAATCTCTGAGGCTTTTTTCCAACAGTTTTCTGTCTGTGCTGTCAGCCTGTATCCTGCCTGGCTTCACTTGTCCTCTAGGTACTCAGCCTGCCCTCTTTTATAGTCTGCTCATTTTTTCTGGGCTCTGACAACAAGAGGACTGATTTGTACAAAATGAACCTGTGTTGTCAACAGCAAATTCTGTCAGAGAATAGGGGAGAGGGACATTCTAAAGCAACCTAATGCCAAGAAGATCATCATGACCATCCAGCCCCCTTGCCCCTCTAACACTTGCCACATCCCTTCCCTTCTCAGAACTCAGCGAATGCATCACCACCTCTTTGAAAGTTTACTGACCACAACAGACAGACCCAGGCACATTTTTCTACATTCCTGCCTTGTACACATATGTCCACTGTTGTTGTGTGATCTGGGGTAAGTGATTCTCAACTTTTCATTGAGATAGCTTTAGAAAGTAATTCTCACAAACATAACATAATTTCTTTTGATAGGTGCTCCTTGCCTGTTGCTATATATAGGAGACAGTTTGCAGAATGGGGGAATCTCTCAACATTCTGGTTTTAATTCTACCTGTTCTTTTCTAAAGAACTTCAACATACCTCTGTGCTTCAGGCAATGATCATGAGAGCTGATCAGACTATGGGCTGTGTTTGGGCAAACATGACTTCATCTACAAATGTCAAGCACCTGCTTCAGTGTCTGATCTAGAATAAAACTATTTATTATGGGCAAGGAGTTGTAGGGAGGGCTGAGGAGTGGGGAAAAGTGAGAATCAAGATGTGTTATGTACTGGTACAAACCCTTAATGTCGAATGTGACCATAATGTACATATAAAATGTACCAATAAAATCAATTTTAAAAGGAAAACCATAAAAAAGAATAAAATTATTTACTGAGTGAATGAATGTGTCTCTACTTAATGATTACATTCCCCAGTCTATTTAAGAGCAAATTTATACTCTTACATTTGATTGGATGAATTTTAAGAGCTCTAAACAGATACTCTTCAACCAACAATGGGATTTTGTCTTGATAAGTCTACTCTAAGCTGGAAAAAATGTATATTGGAAGTGACTATAATACATGTAACCTCCTGAGCACCATAGCTTAACCTACCCTGTCTTTAACATACTTGGAACACTGACTGAACTAGTCTTCATCTGAACAAAATCATGTTTTGTAAAAAAAAAATCCTACTTTGTAACAAAATGTTGAGTGCGATAAAAGTGAAAGAGAGAATGCTTGTGTGGGAACATTCTCACATTATGAAATTGAAAAATTATAAGTGTAGCCATCCTAAATTGCAGATCATTTATACATCTTATTTTTATGACATACTGGTAATAGTCCACTGGGCTAATCATACTTATAAATATGAATGTCAGAACTGATGTAATTTCCAGAGTCAAATGTAGAATTGGTCTGCATTGAGAAGATGGTTTTAACATGTAATCATTTTCTGGGTGAAATTAAAAGTAGAACAGCACAAGTTTATCCCCAAGATATTTTACATCATCAAAAGGAGGTTTTCAGGATGAACTTTCCAACTATTTCCTCCCTCTTGCCTTCTTCCATGCTTGGAATGGATGTTCAGGACCGGATCCGAAGCAGTATTTACCTCGTCTCTAAATTTCAGTGTCTGTACATTTTTCTGTGTAGTTCATATTTCATGTCTATAATTCTTGTTTCATAAACTACACTTCTAACTATGGCAATGGAGGTTGTAGGATCATATAGTCAAACTGATTGAGCTATTTTTTCTCCCAGCTTTATAATCTTACAGTCATCACTTCATTTATAGGCATCTGGTAACTCTTTGTCTTATATGTCATTAAATGATCACTTGACTTTAACAAAAAATTGAGTAAAAATTGTAACATTTATCAAGAATTTCTTTTCTGTCTGATAGAATTGAATTAGCATCTCCAAAACATACTATAAAATCTTCACATCCAGTAAGTAAAACATCACTCTTCAGTAAAGAAGGGATCAAGCTGTCATGAAGTTGTTGTGTTGAAAAACTTTGCTATTTGAGGAAAAAAAATCAACTTGCAATGTTAGTTACTAGTGCATATCAAAATAAATTTCTGATGGATAAAAGGGCTTGGTTTTTAAAATAGAACTATAAGAAATGGGAAGAAGGAGCAAGTATCCACTTTGCCCTTGAGAATGGAAGAACTTTCTAAGTATGAAAGCAATGAAATAAATAACAAAGATAAAAGTTGTTATATTTGATAACATAAATATCAGCATCTGTACATCATAAAATGTCAAGATTAGAGGCACATAAATTGGAGTAAATATTTTAACACAGATGGCCTGATGACCTTAATATGAGTACCTATAAATACAAAAAAACCCACAATATATGTTGATCATGAGGACGTGATTCCATATAAGTGTATGCAAACTATATCCTAATGCATTACAAACAAAAGACAAATCTGTACTCAGCAAGATCACTGACCAATGACTTCTCCAGATCTTCCATCAAACTCTGTAATGGCTCCCCTCTTTCACAGTTGGAGTTTCTTAGCCATTTGTTTCTTGAAGGTCTACTATGTCCTGGGAACTGCACCGGAGTTTGGATGTAAAAATAGCAATAATATGTGAAGCTTTGGCCTGTGAACTCCCAGCCAGTTGCAGAAATAAGCAAACAAGCAGGTAATTTACAGCCAGTGAGTTGAGCACTGAGGTGGAGGAGGAATATGTGTGAGCTGGAGAGTGAATGCAAGCAAAGGCTTCCTGCGAGTGCTCAAGGACGAGGAGATGGGGCAGTGGATAGGGTGGAGGGAAGAGAAAAGGAGAAAGAAAGAATTGTTACTAGGCACTACTAACAGCTTGTGCTAGGAGGAAAGGCTGGGAAAAATAATTGCACATCTTGCGGCTTGCCTGAAAGGGGCTGCAGGAGATATGCTCTGTTATCAATCATTATTGTACTGGCTGCTGCCTTGCAGAGAGCTCTGCCAACCATAATGGAATATTCTTTGCAGCTCATATTGAATTTTTACTCCCTTTCAACTCCACAAGCTAAATGTGGGCCAAGTGATAGAGATTCCACCACCCACCCCTAGAAACTGATGCTCACAGAAAATCTGCATTTTAGTATCACCACATTTGCAGAAAGTCTCCTTAACAGATCTGAAAAACAATTCCCAGCAGAGCAAAAATGAATCCAGGATCTGCTTCCCATGCCATATGCAGTTTATCTATTGATGTTTTGGAATCTTTTTGATGAATTAGATGCAGACCCTGCAACCTTCGAGGAGATGATGTCTTCTATTTGCTGTTGACATGATCTGCTATGAAGCAAGACTAAGTGGCTTTAATAGAAAATTGACTTTGAAAGCTAAGAACTGTCAGAATAAAATGTTTTTAAATAAAAATCAATCACTGTTCTTGGGAGGCAGAGGCAGGAGGATTGCTGAGTTCACGGCAGCTTGCCTGGGCACCATAGTGAGCTCAGGGCCAGCCTGAACTACAAAGCGAGACCCTGTCTCAAAAAAAAAAAAAAATCAATCACTGTTGGCAGGTTTTCTCCAAAACTCAATTGAGTCTTTTGAAATCTTTCTGATAGCTGGTGAATTTCTTTAGTCTGGGAATATTTTGCAGCCAACTCATGAAAGCAGGTATATCAGGAGCTCAAGCTGCTTGCAACCAGGTGATCCAGAGAAAAGTCAGTAAGGTTCTTTTTGACTGTGGTGTATGACCAGTAATTCCAGCCTTGGGAAATACTTTGGGCCTGTAGGATCCACAAGTGCTGCAGCTTGGCCCAGATGGGGTCGCCCACCAGCTCTGGCTCTCTGCCCAGCACCCCTGAGGCCCTCTGCTGGGGCCCACCAGGGTAGTATCCCTCTTGTAGCCCAGTTCCCATGCTCTGCACCTGTTCCTGTGGCCCTAATAGTGTGAGAACTCTCTTCATAGAGGATCCTAAATGCCAGGAAACACCCTTGTCAGAAATAGCATGATCTCAAACATCTCCTCTTCACCTGCTATCAAAATCCAAGATTAATCCCCAAACCACAGGATCAGCCATGTAAAGAAAATTCCAACACTTGCTGCAACATAAACAACTTTGAAAACATTATTCTCAATGAAACGAGTCAGACACAGAAGGACAAATCCCTTTGATTCTATTTATGGTCACATGCTGACATTTCAGTTAGAAACAGATTAAATACATGAATGAGAGTGGTCCCATATGGTCATATGGCATAGTGACATTGTAGGTGTTTTAGTTTGTGTAGGTACACTATGTAATGTTTGAATAATGATGAAATCACCAACTGGTGGGTTTCTCAAAATGTAGGCCTCTCATTATATGACACGTGGCTGGATATGAGGTACCTAGAATGTGCAAATTCATAAATACAGAGGTGAAAGGAGGTTGTCAGGGACTCAGAGAATGAGAAATAAGGAGCTAGAGTTGAGCAAAGATGATGCTTCTGTTTGAGATGATGAGAAAATTCTGGAGATGGATAGCGGTGATAGTACATAACTATGTATTGACTTAATGCCACTGAATCATACTAAAAAAAAACTCAAAGGGATGATTTAAAAAATATTTATCTCTTTTTTGTGCTGGGAGATGAGCCCAGGGCCTCTCAATGCTAAGCACATGCTCACTTCTGAGTTATACCCTAGCTAGAATTTTACATTTTTAAGTAATCCACTTCAAAAGAGTGTTTTTATGTTTAAAGAAGCAATTATCAAAACGTTTATGCAATCATTTTAAATTCCTAAATGTAGTATTTTAGAACTTTCGTGTTGCTGAAGGAGTTTGTTTTCTAGTGTACTACTAGAAAAACTTCTGTAGTGTTTTAAAATATGTTAATTGAAGTTTAATAGTCTTTGGATGGGTTGTTACAAGTTTAAAGAAATGATAATTTGGAAAGGCTCATGAAATCTAATGTGAAATACTGTGGCTTTTGTCTAGTAATTAATTATGAGAAAATAGTATCATCCACTTCTGCTTTTTATAAAGTTGATCCAAAATTATTCAAAGAAAGATACTCAATTTCTGAAGAATTCATGAACTATAATAAACCACTCATAATCTGAGGACACTCAGAAGCACTCACTTAAAGAAACTCTGAAGCACCATGTTAAAAATGTGTCATATACAAATTCCCAGTACTAGTGGATAAAGAAGATATGGGTTTTTTTTACAAAATGGAGTATTACTCTGCCATAAAGAATGACAAGATCGATCCATTTAGGTGCAAATGGAGACATCTGGAGGATATACTAATAAGTGAAATCAATAGATCACAGATAGACAATATCTGGATCTTCTCTTTGGCATGAACACCTGTAGATGCAAATGAGTTGTAGAAAGTAGGACAGCTTTTATAGAGTGGAATATTTCTATAGGAAACTTGGTGTGGGAATGTGATGAGGGGAAGGAATAAATATGATACAGAAAGAAAATAAAAGAGCATGTATAAAGGGGGGAGGAGGGGGGAGTGGGTAGGG